>JAULBS010069754.1:3385-21998 GCA_032355785.1 Symmetromphalus regularis | reverse complement strand
GCACTGTACAAATTACATTGTGTAAGATTTAAATATTAATTAGAAAGATGTATTTTGTGAAAGAATTAGCCATGCACTGTACAAATTACATTGTATAATATTTAAATATTAATTAGAAAGATGTATTTTGTGAAAGAATTAGCCCTGCACTGTACAAATTACATTGTGTAAGATTTAAATATTAATTAGAAAGATGTATTTTGTGAAAGAATTAGCCATGCACCTGTACAAATTACATTGTACAATATTTAAATATTAATTAGAAAGATGTATTTTATGAAAGAATTAGCCATGCACTGTACAAATTACATTGTATAATATTTAAATATTAATTAGAAAAATGTATTTTCTGAAAGAATTAGCCCTGCACCTGCTGCCATTAGGAAATCAATTATTTATTTCTCTCCGCATTTGCTCATTTTGCTCATTTTCCATGTCATGCACATTACCAATTAATATTACAAAATGAATGTGGCTATAATTAGACGGGATGTCTTGTCTCGGGCATGTAAGTTAAAGTGGTAATTTATCTGATGGAAGATCCAGCTTTATGCTGTGATGAAGCTGAATGCTAAATACAGAACTTGATAATGACTTTTTTAATGATTCTTACTGAGTTCACCAAATCCACTAACAGTCCGTCTCAGTTGTTACAGGATGGTGGAAATTGTTATCATATATATATATATAAATGTAGGCCACTGTTTGGTATGTCCAGTACTCACTAAAATGTAGAATTCTTTAATTTTATAACGTCAAGTCAAACTTAAACTATTTCTTTGTTTTTCTGTTGCACCATTTCATTATTTTATCTGTGGCACTATTTTTTTATTTTATCAATGGCACTATTTCTTTGCTTTATCAGTGGTACTATTTCTTTATTTTGTTTGTGGTGCTCTTTTATCTGTGGCACTATTTCTTAGTTTTATCAATGGCACTATTTCTTAGTTTTATCACTGGTACTATTTCTTAATTGCATCTATGGTACCCGTTCTTTGTTTTATCAGTGGTACTTCTTTGTTTTATCAGTAGTACTACTTCTTTGTTTTATCAGTAGTACTACTTCTTTGCTTTGTCTGTGGTACTACTTTGTTTTATCAGTAGTACTACTTTGTTTTATCAGTAGTACTACTTTGTTTTATTAGTAGTACTACTTCTTTGTTTTATCAGTAATACTACTTCTTTGCTTTGTCTGTGGTGCTATTTCTTAATTTATCAGTGGCACCATTTCTTTATCTGTGGCACTATTCCTATGTTTTATCTGTGGCACTATTTTTGTGTTTTATCTATAGCATTATTTCTTTGTTTTATCTGTGGCACTATTTCTTAATACATAGTTAAAAGTGTTACTGGCTTTCTAGATGTGCAAGCAAAACGTCATTATGGCACTTAATGTTTTTTTTACACAAAATAGTGCACAGAATATGCTACTAGCCACTAGCTAGCTTCTTGGAGAGGATAGAGTTTTCTAATATTTGTCAAACAGTGTTTTTATGACTTCATTTTGTTGACTGCTTGACAGACTAACTATGCACAAGCACCCTGACTGGCTCATATTAAAATACTTGTATATTGTTTCCTTGAGTGCTTTTAGCCTCAAGTTGAAACATAAGTGTGTATCATTCCATGAGATGAGATGTGCAGGCAAGACGAGAAGTGTTTTTTACAAAGCCTTTTCTCTGCTTGCAATAACTAATAAAAAACTCTTGAGACATGGTTCCAGTTTCAAAACATTGATGAGTTCCAGACAAAACATTAACAATCACGGACTCATCCTGCTGCATTGTGGTGAGAAAATGTGTCATCATGACATCATACAAAAGAGGCTAGACTGTTTAAAGTTGTAATGTGCAAGTTAGACAAATTTAATCTTAAGTGGAAACTGAAAACAAATTTCAAAATAATATGTATTTCAATAAAAATACACTTTTCTAAGAATTCTAAAATTTCTTTACTCTCTCAGTTTTGTATTTCTGAATTTTGAAATGCAATTACTGATTGGGCAATGAATTTTTAAATACAATTACTGATTGGTCCATGTACAAACATTTAGCCAATAGTAAATATGGTATTATTAATTTTTTGTTATTGTAACTTTGTCTGGTTGATTTGGTTCTAAATGGGAATTGGTGTGGTTATAGAAAGAAGACTGTCAATTGCACTCATAGAGTTGGCCTCAAGACATCCAAAAATTGGCAGAAAAAGATCTTTATCACAGAAATTGAGTTCCAGCTTTCAAGAGCATTGGCTTGATGACTTTTTTATGTCCGACAGCAAACTTCAAAATATTGGACAGTTTATTGTTATTTGTCTTCATTTAAAAATGACACATGTTTATATGAGATGACCGAATAGAAATATTTTCATTATATAATTATGTATACTAGGTTGCAGCTATGTCTGTTAGAAAAATGAAGTTGAATGAAATTTTCTTGTTTAATGATACCCCAGCATCTACAGGAGGTATAGGAGATGCACACCACAGCCTTTGGTATACCAGTTGTTGAACCACTGACTGGCACAAGAAATTATCAAATGGGTCCACCGATAGGGGTCAGTATGATGAAAAGCTCTTGATTGTGGATTTCTGGAGATTATATCTCATTAACCATGCTACTTGAACATAGAAGTATTTTTCATTAAAGAAAAAAAGACCTGAAGGAAGAGTGATGATTTTGCTTTGACAAACAATCCAGCGGCTATACTTGGTAATTGTGTTAATAGGGGCAGACGAACAAACTAATGTACATTTTGAACCACAAGATAAGTGCTATAACCAGTGGCAAAAAAAAGCATTGTTTGAGTAAAGGAAAAAACCAAAATGATATACCAAACAGTTGTAACATAACCATTGTTTGAATAAAAACCCACAAAGATATGCCATACAGCTGTAATATAACCATTTTAGTTGAATAAAAAACCAAAATGATATACCAACCAGTTGTAACATAACCTTTGTTTGAATAAAAAACCACAAAGATATGCCAAATAGCTGTAACATAACCATTGTTTGAATAAAAAAAACCACAGAGATATGCCAACTAGTTGTAGTATAACCAGTTTTAATTGGAAAAATATCAAACTTATAAACCACAAAAAGTTGACAACCATTAGTAACCTAACCATTATTTTAATTGGGAAAATAACAAAGTAATAAATAACAAAAATATGACAACCATTGGTAACATAAGCTGTCCAAGTCTATTCAGTTTATTTAACACATTTCCTTTTGTGGCAACTGTTTAAACTTTGTTAATTTGAAACTCTCCAGCTTACCGTTTGTTTGCCGGATGTGATTTTTCACTTCCAATTTTACACTGTTTGGTGTTTGAGTTTCTGTTCACTCTTCATTAACAGTGCTAATTTGCCATACTCAAATTAGTTTGGGAAGACCATAAATTTGTCTTTGGTCAGTGGATATTTGCATGGCTGAATAACCTGAAAGTTTATTGAGGGCAACTAATCTGATGGTATATGGTAATAGGTGTTACAGCGTGTGGCATTAGGGCCATATTTTTCATTTTGTTTGCTCTAGGCTGGAGGTAAAATGGTTTTAAACTTTGGACTTGTGATGATAACTAGCAGATGTTGTCTGACAAGGTGTGTAAACTTGTTCAGATTTACAACTAACTTAATGATGGTGCAACCAAATCTATACTCAGATTTGTCTTCATATGTCTGGGCTTTATGCTTGCCAAATGTTGCTCAGCATGCTGGTTTTTGTGAAGGCATTGAAGGAAGCCCGTCACACCCCAGATGGTGTTAAATTTATTGCCTGGTAACTGTTATGTGCAAATTACCATAACTGCCACTCTTTGAAGCTCAGCTCATCATAGTAGACTTGCATTATGTAATGGACAGATGGGGATTCTCCAGGGATTCCATGCCATGTCATGCAATACATTGCTTTCCTCATGTAATTTCTATCAACACTTGCAGGCTGTTTTCTCTTGATATCTTTTAAATTCATGACATGTGAAAGTTATAAAATCGTTGACCCCAGTTGTTAGATATTGTCAGTCAAGTATACAGTATTTTCTGTTGGAAGATGCTTTGAGTGTAAAAGGTGAACCTTGATCTAATTGCCAAATTTATCCTATTTTTAAAAAACAAACTGCTCTTTCTTTTTAATTTCCTTTGGGGAGTTTTGTATTCACATTTGCCCTCACCCCATCACTGTTTTTTTTTAATTAGGTATATTTTGGGGCATGTTCCTTTTTGACATTAAATAAAACATGTGTAAATATAATTCTTGTTTAGAATATCCATTTTGGCATCCATTGTATTTTAATTGCATTAATCATAAAACCCCAAAAGGCACATGATCCAAAAATTGAGTTTCTTGAATAAAAATGTTTCTAAAAATAAATCTATGGTTGATTGTTAAAATCGTCAAATGAAAAGGTTCAGTTGATGTGAAAAACATGAACAGTTTTATTGCTATTTTTTATATTTGTGTGAATCCTGTAGAAATAATCTGAATGAGAGACTTCAAAAGAGAAGTCCCTTTTTTTGCTGGGAAAGTGTACCAATCTGTCAGTTTAATAGTAAAATTTCTGAACAGAATATAAAATAGCTGTGCCAAGTAGAACCACAGATGGCTCCTGTTGGTTATGAAGTATGTTGTTATAGTCCAGATTTGTTATACAACATCTTTCTTTTCATGAGACTGGTTTTATGAAAACATTTTGCATGCATCAGTGACATCCATAACTGTAGAAATATAATTGTAGCATTTCTCTAAGGTTTTATTGGATAGTTCTCCATTTTAATGAAATATGTCATAAATTCTTGACAAAAACAGATTTCAGCTGGTATCACATGTTAGAAACATTGACTGAGTGTCTAGTGTATTGTTGGATGGGAGACCGTACTTGAATATGTTTCATTTGTTTATAAATACAGTCACTTGTTAGCTTGTCAGTCTTAAAGCAATTACTGTTTGTTGAAGTTAATAAGCCATTCTCATTAGCTAAAAATAAAATTGAGGCACCAGTTAAAATTAAGGTTAGAAAATCAAAAATGGTTTAATTAATATCAGAATTAAAAAAAAATATATATAATTCTATATAATACTTTACCCCAATAAAAGTGTTATCTCATAAATGAAATATAAAAAACTGCTTTATTTAATTGAGAATATTGAATTATTATTTAAAAAAATTGTGTTTCTATGGATTTCAGCTTTGAATTTATAGACCACGCGCCACTATTCTATTACCATATATTTCACACTTAATAGTCAACAATCAAACTTTGTGATGTTGATAGGCTGTCATTAGACAAGCATTATTTTCCTTTTAAGTTGAGTATTAAATCAAATAAATCTAAGAGTACAATCATTATCAATCTAAGTATGTACGTGCAAGTATTATCAAGTTAAGTACTGTCAATCTAGATGTTGTAGAAGTTAGGTGCGGATATCAAACAAGGTGGAGCCTTTCCTGCAGAGAGCTCAGATTTGTGTGACTGTGTCTAATTACCCGCCTAATTGCCACTCACTGTGGTGTCACCACCAGAAACGCATGTACTTCAAAGACTGAGCTGGAGCCAGCACACACTTGACTGGCTGAGAAAATTGTTGTAACAGCTTGTAACCTGAGCTCATGCACTTTGTAAGCGATAATACTTTCCGGTGGATACGTTTTCCTTGTAATCTGCTGAGTTACCTACCTCTTTGTGCAAGAGTTACCTTCACCCCATTCAATAAAATATTCAATTGGTAAAGAATATTTTTTAGTATAATTTACTATACTATACTATACTAATTCTGGGGGAATATATAAATGTTTTTATTTGACATATTCTACTATTCAGATATGCAAATCTATTTGAATGTTCTATTTGATTATATTGCATGTTATAATACAATAAATAGGAAACTGTTCGGTTTTAAAAAAGTATTCAATTAGCTGTTATCCAATAAAATGGATACAGAACCCACTGTATCCATTTTCAGTTTCAATGTTGCAAGCTGTGAAATAAAGGCAAAAATTGAATCACAAATATTTGCTACACAAATGTTTTACTAGTAAAATAACAAAATATTTACTAGCAAATCATGGCTTTTTAAATTGCTACATGGTATGTGATACCTTTTATATTATATCCAGCATTGTCACTAATGCTAACAGCAAGTAATTCATGAAGCCTGTATCTGAAATACAGTTAACTTTGTCCAAAACCATTATCTAATCCAAAAATTTGCCTATGATTAAGATTATAATAAAGTTTTTGTATGTAATAAAAACCAACTATTTTGATGGATATTCCCACCCACCCATCCCCACTCAGTTAAACATAAAATTCCTAATTTTGTGTATTACATCTGTTAACATCATATTTCTCAAAGTCAGTGTCATGAGCAAGTTGAATTTGAGAGACAAATTTCTTGTGTTATATCAGTGTTAGAACAACATATAGCTTCACAATTTATACAATATTTGTAAACCTATGTCTTGGTGTTTACACTTCCTATGCTTATTTCGGTTTTGCAGACAACAAATCTTCCTTCTTTTCAGTGCCTTGGTTTATGACGAACCTGTCAATATTTATTAGTTGGCACTGAAGGACATTATTAAATGAATCCTCTTTTGTTATTAGGGAATTTATCATTAAACTAATTTACTCGCTCTTACAATGTACCCAGCGATTTAATAAATAATATTTTCATTTGCAGATAATTACTTTAATTTCATCATTTATGAACTAATTTACTGAAGTGTTTATATACCCAATTATTTAAAGACTTTTTTTTTTTACATGCAGACAGAAAAAATTATCATTCATAATCAATTAATTTACTAAAGTTCTTATTATATAGCTAGTGATGTAATTACTTTTTCTTTTGGTCTTGCAGATTGATGAATTTTATCCTTTTATCAAATAAGTTCATATTGTACATCATAAGATTTAATGAGATTTCTTGTGTTTTTCAGATTGGAAGTGCATAGACTGTGAATAGTGACAGTTAGACTGGATGTACCAGTGTGAGGGAGCACTAGGATTAATGAGCTTCCGAGACGGCGGATAACACCGAGGTCACATGATGTATAAGCAGTAGTAAAGTCTTTGGCCAAAATGTTAGTTGTAACTGTAGGAGTTTTCTCCATGATTCTCGGATTATTCAGCAAACTGATCTACAGCATTTCCCTAGGGAACCCGCTCAATCACCTGACCATCGATAATGAGACTGGCATCATTTACGTTGGTGCCGTCAACCGCATATACCAGCTGGATGCTGATTTGAAACTGCTTGTCGAGGTTGAAACCGGTCCACGGAATGATAGTCCAAACTGCTTGCCGCCTCCTGTCTCATGTTCCTACCCAAAAAGGGAGACCCAGAACTATAATAAAATTTTAATTATTGATAAAAATCGCAGAAAGTTGATAACATGTGGGAGTATCTACCAAGGATCTTGTGAAACACGCAACTTAATGAATATTTCTAAAACTAGAACTTTTTATGAAGGTAGCCAAGTGAATGATTATGCAGTAGCTGCCAATGAGCCAAACGCTTCTACAGTTGCATTTATAGCTCCAGGACCTCAGCAACACAACGTCCTCTATGTGGGAACAACATACACGGGAGGGACAAGAGAGGATAGAACATACAGAGATGATGTCCCTGCTGTCAGCAGTAGGAGTTTAGGAAAAGACAGGTTTTCATTTGCAGAAGTTAGCAATCCTTTACAAGGGCTGTCATCATCCATATATTTAAAAAGACAGATCACATCAAGTTATCTCATTAAATATGTGTCTGGATTCAGCTCTGACCAGTTCAGTTATTTCTTAACAGTTCAGAAAGATTCTGTGGATGAAAGTAGAGCTTCTAAGAATGTATCAAAAATTATTCAGATCTGTCAGAATGATCCAAATTTCTTTTCCTATGCGGATATTCCTCTTCGATGTGAGCATGGTGGGGTGGATTACAACATGGTGCAGGCGTCGGCCATCATGAAACCAGCCAAAAATTTGAAACTGTCTTTTGATAATTTGTCGGATGATGATGATGTGTTGGTGGCACTGTTTTCCCGCTACACTGAGAGCGAGAGGAGATATGATTCGGCGATATGTGTGTACCCCATGAGAGATGTGAGAGCAAAATTCTTGGAGAATATTAAGCTGTGTCATCAAGGAAATGCATCGGTCAGTGGTGGAGGTTACTTACGAGTTGGTCCACGTGGAAACTGTAATCAGCAGGTTAGTACAGTAGTTAGAATTTTATAGTTTAGTGGACAGCTATCTAATCAAGAGATTGGTGTAAACCATATTGATTTTATAGTCCAAACTTAAATTATGGTATGTTTCTGTACCATAACTACTTAGAGGCAGACCCATGCAAAGCTGGTAATAGGCCCAAGCCAGATGGGAAATGTAGGCCCCCATTTCAAACTACTCATTAAGTACTTTTGTAATCAATACCAAGTACCAGGTGTGTAGGCCCCCTCAAAATCTTAAGCCCATGCCAACTTGCCCATCTGACCCTCTATGTTCTGGCCTGCTCAGTTTTTAGGTGGAATATACCTTTTTTTGTCAGAAAACAACTGATATGTTCAGGAAGTGAAACAAAACTAAAAGGTGGAATTAATGATTAAGGATATATAGTCTTCCAAAATTAGTATTCTTGGTAAGAGATTCCTGTTCCAGTTTTGATCAATGAAATTACATTTCACTCAGAATAATTCATTTTCAGATAACATCATTGCTGATAATAAGCACATCCCAAAATGGGACAGAAGTTTGTTGAACAAAACACTGTGGTATATCTACTTTTATTAAAGGATTGGAATGTGATAACTGATTCCCCTCCAAAATTATACATACATGCCTTTAAAATTTCTATTTTTTTTACCTTATATTCAGGTGTACACAAAAACGTTTTTAAAATTACAAATAACGTTGTGTCTGAGAGACATGGCTGACAATGAGTTGACAAATACAGTTTACATGTATGTGTGCTGTTAGTGGAATAATTGGATGATTTCAAATCAAACCACTGTGCACCGTAGATTGTATTTGTGCAGAAAGTGATTTGCCTGGTGTGTACATTACCAGTGAGGAGATGGGGTTTCATTGACACTGTAAACAACACCAGACATGGACCTGAATTGAGTCACAGTACTGCTTGATATCAATAGTGAATGGATGTAAACTGACAACCCTTCCATGTCTAACCTATTATGATAAGTTGTGCACTGAAACTGAACTGTGCCTACTAAATTAATCTATATAGGGGTCGAATTTCACCAATACATTGAGACATCTCCCATACTACCCTGTCCCTTTTCCATGCCCTCTCAATTTTACTTCTAATGAAGGTAAATTTTGCCAAGCTTTTTTCACCCTACTTGTCCCATAGGCAGCATAGGAAACTCACATTTGCCATTGTGCCCCTGATGTGTTCTCAAAATTGGCTTGGTGCCCTCTTGATTCATAGGAATCAAAGGCAATAGATGTCGTGCCCTTCCCCATCCCCAAACAACAAAGTTTATATATATATATATATATATGAATAGAGACCTGCACACATACATATGCATACACACATAAACATGTGCAGACACACATTATAGGCATGCACACACATACACACTGACATGCACATGTACACACATATATATTTATACATTTACACACACACACACACACACACACACACACACACACACACACACACACACACACACACACACACACACACACACACACGAGTCGAACCTGTTTAAGATGCCACTTTTCTATTATTCCAGTTTAATCTGGTGAAAACTGACTTTAATTAAGCATCCATCTTTCTTAGGAGGCCACTTTATTAACTTTCAAAAGTAGCTGCTTAATGCAGGTTTAACAGTGTGTACAATTTAGTATTTCCCATCTTAGCCTCTTAATAAAAAAATTAAATTAAACATTAGCCTAATGCAATACAGAGTGTACGTGTAATTTTAACAAATAAACAATAGCACAAAGAAACATACTTATGCGTATGCAATTTTAATAACTAGATTTAAATCTCCATATTGTTGAAACCCATTTAATCTCCATATTGTTGAAACCCATTATACTTATAAGAATACATGTTTAATATTAAAAATAGAGAATGTAAATTTTCCATGAACATGCAGATAGTCTTTGTCTTTGATGTTAAGCAGGTGAAATCCAACCATTGCCTGCAGCTGTCACGTTCAATAGTCTATTGAATGGATCGTGCAACCACAGTAACTCACTAGACCATGTAAAATGAGTGAATCGAACTTATTGATGTAAAAAACAACACAATGAAACGTTTTGAAATGGCCTGTTGACTCCGTTCAATAGAGAATATAAAAAGAAGCATTTCGTCTTTTACACATGTTGAAAGAAATGACAATGAGGATTTAATTGTTTCAATATTTATTGAACAATAAATATTTTATTTTTGAGAAATGTCAGATCTATATGATTATGTTTTTCATTGTTGAAAAGTAAGTGTTTTTTGCAGTTTGCAAGTTGACTCAGTCTTTTGGATTATTTGCTCAAAATGAGAATTGTGCAGTTGTCAGTGTAACAGAAGAGCTAGGCTTATACAAGTGGAGGAACAAGATATGCTAAACTTTCATGAACACCTGATATCATTACTATTATGACAGTGATTCATGACTTCGACGTGTTGTCTTTAGAGGAAACCTGCTACATTATTCCATTAGCAACAAGAGATCTTTTATATGTGCTTTCCTACAGATAGCACTGCACATACATGTAGCATCATCAAAGGCTGTGGTATGTGCTGCCCTATCTATGGGATGGTGCATATGAAAGCCCCCTTGCTGCCTATGTGGTAATATTTCTTCTACATACTGATTTGCAAACACTATGTGTTAGTCTCCTAATAGTTATTGGTAAAACAGTGTGCTGGAGTGTCATTAAATAAACATTCTTTCATTACATTGGCAGCTTTTTTGTATATGTACACTAAAAGTCTACTATTCCATTGACATTTGACTGTTATTGCCATTAGAACCACTGATTCTGCTATTCCGTTGACATTTGACTAACTGTTATTGCCATTAGAACCACTGATTCTACTATTCAGTTGACATTTGACTAACTGTTATTGCCATTAGAACCACTGATTCTGCTATTCCGTTGACATTTTACTGGCTGTTATTGCCATTAGAACCATTCTGATTCTGCTGTTCCATTGATATTTGACTGACTGTTATTGCCATTATAACCATTCTGATTCTACTATTCCATTGACATTTGACTGACTGTTATTGCCAATAGAACCACTCTGATTCTACTATTCCAATGACATTTGGCTGACTGTTATTGCCATTAGAACCACTCTGATTCTACTATTCAGTTGACATTTGACTGGCTGTTATTGCCATTAGAACCACTCTGATTCTACTATTCTGTTAACATTTGACTGGCTGTTATTTCTATTATAACCATTCTGATTCTACTTTTCCTTTGACATTTGACTGGCTGTTATTGCTATTATAACCACTTTGATTTTGCTATTTACCAAGACTGATCAGTTTTCACACCTTACAATGGAGAAAAACAGTGAACCGACATTTGTCCATAACACTGTGTAAGACAATGCAGACATAGATTGTTTTGACAGTGGATTCAGCAATGCGTCAATATTTCATCTCGCTTACAGGAAACAGACTGGATAACTGGTCAAGACTGCTAGGCGTGTGTCAACCACTTACACAGATTACCACGTCTTGCACTGCCAGATGAACTTCTCGAAATACCAGTCATTATTGAATCTATGGATCTCCGCGGGTTTGCTATGTTCTCTTCACTTCGATCTGGCCTTACAATTTCACTGAGAATTAGATATTATCTAGGCAACAAGAACCTCTGTAACTTGATCATATTTTTGTAATTGCAGTTCTGTCCAACTGATAGTGGCTGAGACTAACTCAATGTTTATTCACTTTCTGCATCATGTTATTACTAAAGTGTCAGTGTTTCTTTATGAATCTATTTCTAATTTTATACACAAAATAGTAACATGTGATATTAATAGTATTATACGCAGTCACATAAACATATATCAGAATGTAAAATAAAAAATTTCTAAACAACATCGTTTTGATTTTATACTTGGTGTGGAAACAGCTGGGCAGGCTTAAAGTTTATAGTTTTTTTAATATTTGGCCCATGAGTTTGAGATTAGATTTCCCATATTCAAATATTGCTGCTTATCAGGATCAATAAGAGTAGGAAGCTGTTAATGTTGAAAAACAATACACTTACACTCAGGCTTTGTAACTGTAGAACATTTACACCAGTTATGTCAACCAAGAATCTTTCATATTATTTATTTGTTCATACCCAGAGTTAAAATAAATGAAAACAATGAATTGTATAGCTAAATTATGATTTATAGGGCAATACATTAAAATTCAAGACACTGAAAATACAAGATACATTTTTTAAAAGTCTTGTGATACTTGACATTTATCTCAAAGCATCCAAATGTAATTTTACAAAAAAGCATCTTAAATACTTATGGATAAATGCTTAGTTATATTTGAGAATGCACAGCTGTACACTTTCAGCAAGGTACATCATCAGCTGACTGAGATAAATATACCTGCAGGCAGATACAGTTTGAAACATGCCTACAGACAACCAATCATTAGAGCAGAGATAAGTTACCATTTCCTGGTGTGATATTATGCATCTTAGAGAATCCTCTTGACACCACTGAGATAAAGTGTTACATGTTCAAGTGCAATTTGAACATTCGTCTATGGGCAAGATCCGTAGAATTAGCCTTAACTTTGAAATGCTCCAGTTGATTCGGCCACTCCATGATTATAGTGACAGTTCTATGGCATGCCATGAATTGCATGGTTTTAGCTGATTGTGAAATACGGGAATATATCTCCTGGTCCTATTAACCCATTTAACAACTTAATCCTCTGCCAAGTTTGATAAGGAACTGGAGCACAGACCATGTTTTTTTTTCTGGAATTTATTAAGTTCCAGATTACTAAGATGAATTTTTTAGTTGTATTCAGCCAAGCATTTAAAGTGGTTTAGACTTGGAGTCTGCATTCTTCCTTCATGTTGTCATATTGTTCAATCAAATAGTAAATCCTTCACATTACCCTTGTATTCAGGTCAGCTATCTGACTTGTAAGCCATAATAATGGAGCCTTCTTTAATACGTGTGTACTTTTAACATGGTGCTTATTTTGTAATTTGACATCATTAGAGGTACAATAAGACTATATAAGTACTGCTACTAGCAATTATAAATAAAACCAGTTATTATAAAGGCATAATTGCTAATGAATAAAAAAAACTGTTAAAAAAACAAGCACTATTCTAACAGAAGGGGTGTACTTAAAGTTATAATTAACATCTCCCCAAAAAGGTTTTGCCTGGCATTTAAATTTATCTGAAATGTCTTCAGCATAACAAGAAAAAAATTCCACTTTGCAATTCTGTTTTGAAGAAGAACTTGTCCCAACTGACATGAATAATGTACGTGATGTAACAAATGAACATCAAGTGGATCTGGTATTTTTCAAGAAACATTCCATGGGGAAGACAAATTGCATTCATGGTAATTTTAGACCATACAAAACTGATAATTTCATTGCTTTAATGACTCTTTGTTCAGCAGTCGGGAGTCTAATGTATGTATTCATGCCACTGTGTGTATTATACAACAGATACAGTCATGAGAACAGCCACTGTTAAAAGGTATTGAACAGTCATGAGAATAGCCACTGTTAAAATATATTGTATAGTTATGAGAATAGTCACTGTTAAAAGATATTGTACAGTCATGAGAACAGCCACTGTTAAAAGGTCTTGCAGTCATGAGAACAGCCACTGTTAAAAGATATTGTACAGTCATGAGAACAGCCACTGTTAAAAGGTCTTGCACAGTCATGAGAACAGCCACTGTTAAAATATATTGTACAGTCATGAGAACAGCCACTGTTAAAAGATATCGCACAGTCATGAGAACAGCAACTGTTAAAAGATATTGCATAGTCATGAGAACAGCCACTGTTAAAAGATATTGCATAGTCATGAGAATAGTCACTGTTAAAAGATCTTGTGTAGTCATGATAATAGCCACTGTTAAAAGATATTGTACAGTCATGAGAACAGCCACTGTTAAAAGGACATGCAGTCGTGAGAACAGCCACTGTTAAACGATCTTGCACAGTCATGAGAACAGCCATTGTTAAAAGGTCTGCAGTCATGAAAACAGCCACTGTTAAAAGGTCTTGCAACAGTCATGAGAACAGCCACTGTTAAAAGATATTGCAGTCATGAGAACAGCCACAGTTAAAATGTCTTGTAACAGTCATGAGAACAGCCACTGTTAAAAGATATTGGACAGTCATGAGAACAGCCACTGTTAAAATATATTGGACAGTCATGAGAACAGCCACTATTAAAAGATATTGTACAGTCATGAGAACAGCCACTGTTAAAAGATATTGGACAGTCATGAGAACAGCCACTGTTAAAAGATATTGTACAGTCATGAGAACAGCCACTGTTAAAAGGTCTTGTACTATAATATTTAACAAAAGGAATGTTTTATCACAACCCAATTGTTTAATCAATGGCTTTGGGAGCATGTAGCAAAGGGGATAGATGGGGAAAGCTGTTTTGTGTTTTCAACTTAAAGTAACTTTTAGTCAGTAATTTTTAGCCCCACCATTCTTCTCCTCCAGGAAAATATTTTGTCCTATTGCATTTCCCAAAGAAAAATGTTTAGGTATGGTCGTGTAGTTATTAGGTGTCAAACATACTGTATGTTACACATGACTTAACAAATAAACTACTACTTTCACATAGGCATATTTATATAAGACAGCACATACCCTGGTCTTTGTTATACAAATCATGAGTCACTGGATAGAACACAAAATTGCACAGTGGTTCTACGGAAGGAGATTGATTCACTGGTCCATCACACCTCCAGCAGACACTCTACCTATGAGCTACATCCCACTCTACATGTGAGACTATTTAGTGATCTTGCCTCTTATTGGCTACAAGCCACATTGATAGAGTTATTGTATCACTGGGTTCAGACCCCCAATAGCCACTATATATTTTTGTTCTGGAGGGTCGTTAAACAAACATTCATTCATTATTGTATGACTGGCTTCAAGGCTGGTGCTCCATTCATCTAAGATGTACATGTATTCTCTGGTTCATTCTCCTCATTCTTAATTGGATGTAAGCATGAAAATAAAGTTACCTGTTGACATCTAGCCTTGCATGTGGTGTGGTGCAGTTGATATTTTACTCATTCCTTGGCTGGTAGCCCAGACACTGAGGATAGGCTCCCAGAATAGTGTGCTTGAATCTTAATTGGATATAAGATAAAAATAAAAGTTAAATCATCATTAAGTGTTAACTATTAGCCTTGCATCTTGTACAGTTTGATAAGTCACTGGGTTCAAAGCTTGGAACACAGACAGCTGAGTTGGCACTGTTTCCAGTGCACCATGTGTAAATCTTAAAATTTGGATGTCAGCAGGAAAATAAAATTATTTTGTTATCACCACACTGATGCAACTTGCTGTAAACTGAATTAATAGTTATTTGGAATTTTCTTGTGGAAAACATTTATCTGTATATATACAGAAGTTTTCTTTTGAAGCAATTGTTTATTAAATTTCCATTTATTATCAATTCAGCAAAAAAGTTTTTGTTTTTATCTTACCCTTTTATTTTTACTAATTGGCAAAATATGTTTATTTTAAATTTAAAAGGCTGTTTTGTGAAAAGAAAAGTTTGTCGTGTATATCAGACTCTCAGAAAATGTATTGATGATCATGTACTATATTGCTTGCTGAAAATCATCATTCACCCACAGTTTAACTTGCTGAACCATCTCTGACAACTATGGACTTGTTCAGTTTTATTATATTTTTTCTCATCCATATTCATGGATGGAAATACATTGCCTGCCATGTCATAATCTTCAGACCTCCATGTCGTAATTGTCAGCATTTTTTGGGATAACATACATGTAATCATTAACTGAGCCAAGATCTGCGACCTCAACCACATTATGAATCATGTGTATTTTTTTCTGGTCGCATAGAATCAATATAATCACACTGAAGAATGAAATAAGGAATAGATTGTCTGCTGGAACAGTGTATTTTTTGTCATAAATTAGTTTCTCAATCATCAAAGGAAAGTGCTGTGTTGTGTGTGAATGCATGATGTCAGCTCATCTAGAAGGGAATTGTCTTGTGTGTAACGGCCCAAGGTGTTGTATTCATCGAGCAACTGGTGAGCAGCACATTTGTCTTGCAGGCCATGACTCAGTGACATTATTGTACATGACCTTCTGCAATTAAATAGGAAGCTGTTGCAGCTAGTTATTACTGCTGAATTAACAATTGTACTTCTAGCCAGGCAAATACAGTCAGTGAGAGAGCAACAAAGAAAAAAAATAGCAGTTAATAGCCTCACAAAGATTATCATGATTTTCTATCTGTCTTTCTCTTGGTGTCTGTCTGTCTGTCTCTCTGTCTGTCTGTTTTGGTCTATCTTTTTGTTATCCCTGTCATTCCCTCCCTCACCTCTGCTAATTCCACTTCTTTTTTCAAGAGAAATATATTGCTATGACATGCTTCTCTTTCAGATTGGCAGTAAGAGATCTTTTAGATACATTTTCCCATAGACAGGACATCTAATACTACAATCTTTAACATAGCAGTAGTAGAATACTGGTTATAACATTAAAAAAGGTTCTATCGAGAAGGATTGATCCTGCAGAGCCTCAGACTAGAGGCAGACACTATACAACAGAGTTAAATTCCACTGCTGTCACCACGGTGCCAATTGGACTGTATAATTCAACCATTACGCATATAGCATGTAATGATTTCCTTTCAGGCACTTTATGGTAAAAAATATGATTATATGCCTGATATCTCCTATTGCTTCGCTTGGCAACTTCAATCAGTTTATTGCCATTTTAATTATTTCACAACGACAACTCTACAGTCATATTTATGGTCACCCGAGCTTGGCAGTCAAATATTGTAGCCTATTGACTAACATTACAGTTAGTGTGAGCGCTTCACACACACACACACAAATAATACCATGGATCAACATTTCTTTGAAACTGCACTCTGATGCTTAATGGATTTCCATTGCTGTCTGATCATGTTCCCTCACATTAATACCTATAATACGATCGATTTCCAAAGCCTGCATATGTAGAATTGCATTGATTGACCAGTACTAGCAACATTAGGCATCCAATTTACAGCGAATGACTTACCTATTACCACATATACCGGAAACTGTCAATCAGAAGAGAAATCGATTGGTGAAATTTTATGCCACAATTGACAAATGGATAACAATTATAAAATATTACATAGATTATTCGTGTCAGTGATTGCGTATACAGTCTCAGGTGATACTTTGTGAACCTGGAGATTTATGAAGATATAACATGCAACCCAACATAACACCATGAATCACACTTTCTAATCATCCCACTCAACCATCCACACATCAATCTGTTTATCCACTCGGCTATCCATGCTTCTGTCCATCTATCCATCTTTCCATCTATCCATCGACCCACTCAACCAACCATCCATCCATCCATCCATCCATCCATCCATCCATCCATCCATCCATCCATCCATCCATCCATCCATCCATCCATCCCCATCCATCCATCCATCCATCCATTCATCCCCATCCATCCATCCATCCATCCATAATGGTTGTTGTACATAGAAGAAATACAGTACTTTTTATACTGAAGTATTTTTTCTGTCAGTAGCTCAAAGCATAATGTCTTTCTTACATGTCATATTTGTATTTAGATAGATCTGCAAGTGTGAAATCTTTCCGAGCCTGTGATCTTGAATCTGTTGGTAAATGAAGCTAATGTGTGTTTTACCCCACCAGTCAAAACATTACTAATCAAAGCTTCTCAAGTGTCTGCTATTTGACATCGATTCTCTCGAGTGTTAAGTCATTGCATATAAAAAACAAATTCTAACAAGATATACAGTGCCAGAGAGTTTTTCACACACTATTCATTCTGCGGATTCCAGCCCAGCCATATATATCCACAATATGTCTGACAAAATACATCTTGTGAAATGTTGTCCCATACAGATGCATCATACATTGTTGGGGTAAGACCCACCACATGTTGGGAGTAAAGTTTTCAGTTGCATTCCCATGCTGGCTCATGTAATTGGATGAAGATAGACATGTCGTTTTTTACATTTTTTACTAGTTGTCGAAAAGCTGATAGTTTTCAGCTCATTTTCTTTCTCACATGTTTTAACACTTGTAGATATATGATTAAGACAAAGATCAGTCTAAAATCTGTGTTCAAATCAGAGAACAGAACATAGTTACTGAAAAATAAACAGGATATTATGGCAGAAAACAAATTTCATCAATTCTAAAATTACATGGTTACTAAATTTTATCTTTGATGATAATTACAATCTCTCAGTTCATTGTATCCTGTTCAAATTGGAATGCATGTATGTGTAATCTACAATCTCTCAGTTCATTGTATCCTGTTCAAATTGGAATGCATGTATGTGTAATCTACAATCTCTCAGTTCATTGT
>JAULBS010069743.1:0-22002 GCA_032355785.1 Symmetromphalus regularis | reverse complement strand
ATTGGCCAAAAGTTCATTAGCATGTATCTCATTAATTAAGAGGCTGTGAGCAGAAATATTTGGGTTCTGGTCATTACACATAGGTCCCAATTATTTCCCAAAATTTTACAAAAATCTGAGAGATGAAGGCAGATTTCGAGTTGATTTGATAAGGAATGACCCAAAAATTAGAACTGAATACAAATAGAAAAATGTTAACATTTGTGAATAATCCCATAGAAGTACTTATGTCACACACTTCTGTGAAGACACTGGTTTACCAATGTTACGGTACATTTGATCTAATTGTGTATTATAAAAAAACACAATAGGATATATTCTGGTTATGTGAGGTTGTTATCTGTATGGTATTAAATGTTACAAAGACATATCTGGGGAGCTACTAAACATTCTTTTTGTGCTTGATCAATATTGTTCCCATGCCCTTGTGATACACCTGATAGATTGTGTTGTATGTTCACAGTATATTAAGTGTCTTTGATGATGGAGATTGATAGACATGCTCACCTTTCTTGTGTTGTCTGAATATCATCTACATGTATAGCTTTTAAAATAAATATTTCCAAACTTGTCTTATGTGCATTACCAACACTTTAAGTCAATATTTTAACAGCTTTTGATAGTTATATGTATCTCCATTGTTAAGTGTGTATTGTTTTTTAACTTAAAGTAAGTACACGTAGGTCTACATGTAATTGCTCACATATTATAAGAATATTTTTCAAACTTGGCACAAACAGTCATGAACTATGGTCTTTTTATACTGTTACACCCTATCTACACTGTCTTTACTCCTTGTCTTAGCTGTTAGAAATCATCCATTTTATTATTATTAGGTAATATTTACCTATGTACATGGATGTAAGATACTAAGGCATGATTCTTGCAGGGATAAGTGAGCTTTTTGAATATTTGTTAAATACTCCTTGACAACGATATTTTCTAATGTTTTGATAATTTTCTATATATGTTTATGTTTATTTTGGAGACCATGCATGGTGGCCAGATAAGACATGATTTAGCGTTTCTGTAATCAGCAATATTTATGATACAGTACTTGTTGCTGTGTGCACATGTAGTGTCATGTTCTGACCGATGGCAAGATAACTAATCATATACATAAATATACATACACATATATACTTATACAATATACATATAATGATATACATGTATCCGTATATGTATATGTATACATATACATACTGTACACATATTGACATCATACAAAAAAACTAAGATTAAGAATTTAGATTTGACAATGCTGCCTTAAAAACAGTGTTACAAATGGCTTGTGACAGCATTGTATTGCAATTGTTAAAATATAAATACACATGTATATCATTTTCATGAAGGATAGAGAGTATAATAGCTTTAACAATCCCCCTCCCCAACTCCCCACCTCCCAAATCAGCTATTTGGGATGGGGGTCATAATTTTCATATATAGGAGTCAGAGCACAAAGATTAATGATAGCGATTAAGTGATGTCACAAATTTGTTTGTATTTCAGGGCTTGCAAGTACTAAATGTTGTGGTCTAATGGTATAAACATTAGTAATTTGATTACTTGTCACTTTACAAAGTAAAAACCCCTAATAGCCAATGTTTATTTTTTGTGGTGGGAGGGGTCGGGGGTGATCTTTACAGAGTAACTAATGATACATATATTCATGTTAGTGACAGCCCAGTATAAAAAACTTTGTCTTCTTAATTTTGTTAAGGAAATTTATTTTATAGTCATCTTTTTTTATATGATTTTATGATGTTGCAGAAATGTTTTTGGAAACAAATCTAACAGTGTTCTTTGTACATAATTAAAACTGTATTACTTACATGTTTGTCAGGTTTATTATAAATGTGATGTCATAAGCTTTATTGTGTACAGTATGTCAGGTTTTGATAGATGATACATTTGCAAATCTGTGACAGTTGATTGATTTATAATGCATGTATACATGTACATGTAGTTCACCTCTATACCTACATATATACAAATAATTAACTTTTAGACAGATTTTTTTTAGAAAGATGTTTTTTTTTTTACCTTTGTATAAAATATATGCAGTTATTGTAATACAGTAATTTTCTTAAAAACTTGTAAAAAATACTGGTTTGTGGTTAACACTTAGGTCATGATCTGACATGTATAATTTCTTTTTTTCTTTTGGCATGTTTAATCAACATATAAAAATATTTCAGGTAACCTTAGTATAATGAAGAGTTGTAGTGTATGTAACATTGTAAGTATACATGTAGCTGTCCACACATTATCATCTCAGAAGTGCATGTAGCTATTAAAACCAACAGAATAAATCTTATTCAAAATCATGTCTGTACTCGGTATTCCAGTTCAACAAAGCTAAATCACTTTCAGATCCCTTCAACCACACATCAATAAGCAATATACCTAAAGTACACATAAATTATATATGTGATGATGGACAGACATTATTAAAACTGTGCAGACATTTATAAAAATTAACATAATGTGATTGGAAGCAATTTGTTTATTTTGATGGAATACTTTTGGCTTTTAAGTTTTATATGCCTGACTGGTTTACAAGGACACTGGCAAATAACTAATCAATAATAGAATTGCATGTGATTAGTTGTTATGTAATATGTTTTAGGCTGAGTCCAGATTGGCTGCAAAGAGAGCTGCACGAGCTGAAGCAAGAGGAATCCGTCACAGGGAAATAGAAAAACAACAGAGAGAAGTAAACATATTACATATAATTATTATCTTTTACATGATACATATGTGTAAATATGACGTCCAATAGCTGATGATAAGATAAAAATGAATGTGCCCTAGAGGCATCGTTAAATAAAACAAACTTTAGTTTGCTACATATGTAAAATTCATGGGCCTGTTAAACTTGCAAAACCTACAAATAGGGATGGTTATGTTTCCAGGTAGACCACAAACATGTATATATAATAATTCTGGGCTACTTCGGAGAAAAATATATGCTAAATTTATACCCTGCTTCTGTAAACTTTTAAATTTCTACCATTTTTAAATTAACAAGTTTTGAATAGAACATAAAAAACACCACAAACAAAATAAAAATTAATGTGTTTTGTTTTCGTGTACCTTGTAACAAAATTATTATATGAGAAATTCTAAAATAATTCTCATTTGTTGTTAAAATATCTTTTGATCAAATACATAGGTGATAATAAGATTTTTTTATTTTTCGAATATAGTAGAGGTAAAAAAAATTGTTATTTTGCATTGGCATCATATTGAATGGTACATGTATAGAGTATAAAAAGTAATTTTTAATTAAATACTTTATACCATAACTCATATTACAATTGCCTGCCTCTGACCTACATTGTACTTGTACCTGTAAGTTCTCTATAAAGTTTGCAATCACTAGATTAATAATAATATTAATGGTAGGAATATTTTTCTGAAAGCCACTTGCAGTTCGCACTCACATACACATACATTTATATATGTAGTCCTGATTTTTATAGAGACAGAAAAATTACAAAATATGATTATTAGTTTACGTTGATGAGTTTTGATAGCACTATGAACTGGTAAACATATATCTTATTTTTTCTTTTGTGGTTTTCAGGCTGAAAAGGAGCAACAAGAAAAAGTAAATGATATCGGTTCAGATTTACCCACTAGATCGGTATGTTTTTTGTTATTTTTTAGAAATTATTTTGATATGGAATTATTCACAAATTTGGAATTATAATCAGAAATGTTACACTATCATTTAACACCATGTATGTTATTCATTATAATTATAGACATCCATTCAAATATTGTTAATATGTTACATGAAATATTAAATGATCTCTAACTTGATACCATAAAATACTTTTCCCCCATAACAGGTATCTGTGTACTATCTTTATCCTGTCAGTCCCTCGTAATACATTTTACAGAGAAATTTGCTTGATTATCTTTAATTTAGGTGGAATATTGTAGTTGTGTTATGTACTAAAACAAGAAGTTCTAAAATTAATTTGTTCCTGTTTATAATCAGGCTGGCCGACATGATGGGTCTCGGAGAGGTAGTGAAGATTCCACGGAGAGTTCTGAGTCGAAACCTGATAGGAATTTCAAGGTTTGTCATGGGTTATGATCAACAAAACCCAAAGTTACTGTTAGTAACATACACATGAATAGTTTCCACATTTGGCATTGTTGTCGGATTTTATATTTTAGAAGTTTCAGATAGGATATCAGTCTTTTACATTTGATATTGTATCTGATCTGTAGTCTTCAAATTGAAGATCAGGTTTTTACTAATCTTCTATTTTCATACTTTTGAAAGTACCTGACTTTATTACCATTTTGACAATAATTCATGAGGGCTAGCCTATTCATGTTTGTCTTTACATCTCTTGAGCTACCTTGTGCAAAGATAATGTTATAAAAATAATCGTTTGTTCTTTTAAATTGATCTATTCTGGAAAATTTGGATCATATGGAAAATTAGAAAATATTTTTCACTACTGGAAAATTCATGGAAACAATTTATAACTGGAAAAAAACACTTTTAAAAATTTTTTCAAAATGTAAAAACAGTTTCTCACTGTCATTCCTAGAAATGTTCTCCTGCGATAGGTCTTCTTTCACACCATGGCATATACCAGGCAGGGATGTAAGATTTCTGAAAGTGGGGGTCTAAATGTGCTGGATGAATAGGACTGGGGGGAAATGGTTGATTTTTACGTCCTTCCACTCGGGGAATATATATATTAAAAAAAAATTAATCTAGGAAGGGGGGGTGGTCTGGATCCCCTGGACCCTCCCTCTGGATCTGCTACTGTATACTGTATATCTATATTTTGTCTCAAGGAAAATTATTATAATGTCAGTTATGTGGGAACACTTTTTGCTTATTTACAAGCCTAAATTAATTTTGAATGTGTTCCTTTTTTGTAGGCTGAGTTACGAGAACTGGATGAGAAGTATAAGAAAGCTATGATGACTTCAGCCCAGCTGGACAATGAGAAGCAGACTCTAATATATCAGGTGGAGCTACTCAAAGACCAGCTGGAGGAACAGGAGGAGGGATTTATTGAATTAACAAGACAGTATAAAGAAAAACATACAGTTAGTAGTGATTACTATATCACTTTGTTCAATATCTGTGCTTAAAATTGTATACGTCAGTAGATTTATTAGTTTCTACAAGTTATATTGATAAAATTCTATTTTTATAACTTGGGCTTTAATAATGATTGTTTTTGTGGGTTTTTTTTACTGCATAGAGATAACAAAATATTCTGAAATTGTATTTAGCATTAGTCAAAGTAATCACTTGCTGTTTTTGTTTTAACAAAAACACAAATTTGCTCGTCTTTTCTTTCTTGACAAGCAAATGTCATGTTTTTATAATTTCAGAACATCTTAGTTGATTTCAATTTGTCTTGCATCCTTTATTAGCCATGTTTTGTTATATTGTAAACACATGTATCATGTCATCATGAAAAATAACTTATGTTTACTTTTGCTCAGATTATGTTGTCTGATCATTCTTTCTGACTGCAATATAACTTACATCTTTTCCTTTTCTTACTTCTTAGGAATTACAAATGAAGAAAAAAGCCTACAAGGATACAGAGCGCGAAAATGCTTGTTTGAAAGAACAGATGGCTTACAAAGATAGATTAATTGAGGTATGTGCTTGTCATCACCATGACACTAAGTTGAAACCAGTTATCCTCTTATTACTAATTTGTGTCCACGGGTGTTGTGAGAAGTAATGTTCCTTGTTTTAAACACTGATGAATTTACTGTTCAAGATAAATAAGGGATACTCACAGTGTTCTCACTGGCCGACCTCCCCCCCCCTCCCCCACACCCTGAACAAAAAACAACTCCTCTGGACTTCCACAGAACTTAATAAATGAACATTCAAGAGATGGTTTAAATACAGTTATAACAGTAACAATTAACACTGAAAAGTCTCCTTTGAACAACAAATTTCAATCCTTAAATTGTTATTAATGTTCAAAGTTTTTGCATAGAATTTTGCTTATATTTTGTAAGCAGTATACATTGTATATTTCATGTTAATATGTCTCTTCCATGTTAATGTGTCTATTCAGCTATAAGGTGATGAACCAGCCTTAAAAACCCAACCCGTCTTATAAGCATGATCTAAAGTCAAAATGCTGTTTTCAGCAATCTCCAGTTACAATAGTTGGTCACGAAAATGGCCAATTTAGGGCGCGTGAACAGAACCATAATTATTAATCTTCCGTTTCCCCATAATTTACATGAATCGAGTGTAAATAAATATATTGTTAATGTTATTTATATACGTCTAATGAGTTCATGTCAAATATGGCCACCTAAATTGATAGTGAGTAGTTGTCTTAGCATATTAGAAATATTAATTTTCTTTTGAAAGAAAAGTTTACGTAAATCATAACCTCTATAATAACAGATTTATTTGTTTGATGTATCATTTGTATGGACACTGGTAATTAATTCCAAACACTGCCATCATCAGGCCAATTGTTTAACTAATTACCTGTATGCTTTAACATTAAATACCATTCTTCTTTAATTATGTGTTTTGATATGCTCATTGTAGACAGTCAATAAAATATAAATTAACACAAAGAAAGCATCGTTTTCCTGTTTATTCCAAACAAAATACCTGCAAATATTGAAATTAGGTGGTAAGTGACAACTCGCTTCGAGTGATCCATTTCTAACAGCGGGGCTTAGGATAAAGTTTATTACCAGATATAGCACAAATAAATTATAATCAGCTGACTACGTGCCTTTTAAATAATAATTGTATACAATTAAAATTTTATTATCATTAACATTAATGATAGTTTAATAATATTTGATGAACAGTGAAACGCATGTATACATTTTCTAATCGCAACACCATATTCCACAAATGAACTGGGCCGTGTGACCTAGCCTATACACGAAAGCTTTCCGGGGTGAACGAAAACTTTTTATATCATTACTATTGGGTAAAACATTTTATATAATAATCTAATATTTTATTATTAAAGTATTTAACAGTGTTTTCTATTATTGATTATTAGATCGACATTTGCTCGTTTACGACAATAGAGTGTAAACCAAGCACATGCTCAATTATGGTACAAAGCGCAACAATGAACAAAATTGGTTGAAAGTTACAAAAGGGGGCCCGAAGAATGCAAAAGGGTGGCGGCAGAAAGAAAAGGGGGCAGCTAAACACGAATAGGGGGCGGCACTGACTGCTTAAATGGAGTAGGGAGAACACTGATTCAAATAAAATACAAGATAATAGGAACAGTGTAATATTTATAGTAACCGTAGTGAGCATCAGAGTAGAGGTGATGATGTCTTAAAATGTTTATGTATAGAGGTATGTCTGAACCAGACCCAGATATGCATTATGGTTACAGCTTGTGAAATTTAAGTTTATGATTAATGCATGTATTAAAACAAGTAAGAGCACTGCGGTTCTTTAAACATGCATGGATTATTCGTTACATGCTCCATCTCAAACATCCAATGAAAATTTGTGGCTGTCCGTTTCCAGTCTTGAAATATTCTCTATTTGCAATCTTGTATTTTATTTGAAACTTAACATATCCACAAGAATATCAGTGTATAAATTATGAAAAATATTGTGGAGTGATATTTTCTCAACTGGGTGTTGCTGTAATAACCATAATGAATATAGATCTAACTAACAGAAATGCATGTATTTATAAAATTCCATACTACCGGTTTTTCACTAACCTCACATTGAATTTGCAGGAGTGGTCACTCCTTAAAAGATTATAACCTGGAACATAGATTGTTTGATTCTCGTTTTTAAAGACTGTATTCACTATATTGAATTTTGTCTTACAGGAAAGTGGTTTGATGATTGTTTCGAGAGATGATGATGGTGAATACACATTACAGAAGAGTAATACCTTATCCAATGGGCCGGTTCCCAGTGGCAGTGCTGCTCTTCTCAGCTCTGACAGCATTGAAATATTGCAGAAGGCTGGAGAGGGATCATTAGGTACAGCTGGTATTGATAGTAGTAGTAGAACCATGCATGATAATACTACAGAGAATATACAGGTAGCACCATCACCCCAGTCAAAAGAGCATGTTGGTGGGTCAGATATTGTAAACTCTCAAGTCAATTTTGATGAGCATGATAGCACATTAGAAAGTAAAGGGTTAAACAATGATACTGTTCTTGTACATGATGAAGTATTTGAGCGAAAGGATGTTCTAGGAGGAAAGGATAAACAAAATATGGAAAGCAATCATAATCAAATAGATGAAGTAGAAGGTGATGTATCCACCACAGTTAATAATTCTGATAATAGAGAATCTAGTGAAATAGAAAATAAGCCAGAAACTTTGGGCACATCTGCTACATCTGTGGGAGATTCTGTCAATTCTTCGGGGTCCACTGTAGAGTTTGTGTGGGATCATTTTAGAGAAGATGAGCTAGACAGTAGTGGGGAAAAAGTAGGTATGTACAGAGATGATTCTGGTATTTCCTCTCCTGAAGGGGCTCCTAGCATAATGGTTACAGATAGTGTTGGTAGCATACATTCACCTAAATACAGTCAGTCTGACGATGACGTGGATGAGTTCTTTGATGCCGTAAGTTCTACCCCATCTCCTTTTGAAAAACAAAAATTTAATTTGCCTGAGTCTAAAGACATTGTGTTTGGGGATGCAATTCAGGATACCACTAGTGAATTTGATAATGTAGAAGACGAGAGTAAAAAATCTGATACAGATGATAAATGTAGTGAGGTTGTAGAGAGTGGCATGAGCATGGGTGTTTTAGAGATTGATACAAATAATGAGAAAGGATCAGAGACAAACAGTGTCAAGGATGAGACAGTGTGTGGTGAGTTGAATGCTGAAAATATGGGTGTAGTAACAGTTGTGGTAGAAGATGGCGATGTGAAGGCAGAGACTGATAGCAAATATGTACTAGATGTTGATGATATGAACAAAGATGGTTTGGGTGAGCTTGAGTTGAATGCAGTAGTTGCTATGACTGAAGCTGGTGATGTAGAGAAAGGTGATGTGAAGGTAAAAACTGATGTGAACAAAGATGACGTAGGTGAGTCTGGTGATGTAAGTAAAGAAGGTGGTAATGCATTGATAGGTGCTGGAGAATGTGTATCAGAAATTGATGTTGTAATTGATGATAAAAATAATGAATCACTTCATGTGAAATTGGCTGAAATTGATGAAGGTGGTAAGAAATTTAATGATTCTTCAGTAGACAAAGTTGTTACCAGTTCTGAGGCATTGGATAATATTCAGTCTCAAAGAGAGAAATATGTTTTTGATGATTTCCATCTAGATGCTTCTGAAAATGAAGGCAGTTCAAAAGATAAGGAAAATGAGAGGAAAGACATAGGGTTAAAGTCTGATGAATCTCAGACAGACCAACAGGAAGATAAAGATACATTTGATGGTTCTGTCATTGAAGAGACAAAGGAATCCCAATCAGAAACAGAGGAAGTGATAGATTTGGTGGAGGAATCAATTGAAGGAGAATTATTAAAACCAAAAGAAGAAACACAGGATGACAAAGATTTGGTGGAGAAATCAATCAAAGCAGAATCATTAAAATCCCTTGAAGAAACACAGGAAGATAAAGGTAAGCTTAAGAATTCAGATATTGAAGAATCAAAAGAATCCCAGCCAAAAAAAGAGGAAGTCAAAGATTTGGTGGATGATTCATTCCAAGAAGAATCGATAAAATCCCAGTCAGAAACACAGGAAATCAAAGATTTGGTGGATGATTCAATCAAAGAAGAATCAATAAAATTCCAAGGAGAAACACAGGAAATCAAAAATTTGGTGGAGGATTCAACCAAAGAAGAAACAGTAGAATCCCAAGATGAAACACTTAAAGATAAACATAACGAATCAGTTGAAGAAGAGAGTAAGGAATCCCAAACAGAAGCATTGGATGTTAAAGACATGGTGGGAGGTTCAGTGACAGAACAGTTAACAGAATCAGAAGCTGAAACACTGGCAGTTAAAGATAAGCTTGAGAATTCAGTCAGCCAAAAATCAAAGGAAACCCAAGCAGAAACACAGGAAGTCAAAGATGTTTCTGTCAGAGATGAATTGAAGGAATCACAAGTAGAAACAAAGGATGTCCAAGGTAATCTTGAAGTGTCAAGAGAATCAGAAGTTAAAACATCAGAAATGAATGAAATGCCAGAATCAAAGGATTTCCAAGAAGAAACAGAGGAAATTATCAAAGATTTGCTTGACGATCTGGTCAAAGAAGTTTCTGACAGAAAAGCTGATGAACAGCCTGAATTTCAGAAATCATTGTCTGAATCTTCAGAAATATCAAAGGTTAATGAGGAAAACAAATCAGATGATAATATCAAAATTTCTGTATCTTTGGATAATGAGATGCATAGTGAAGATAACATTCAGAAAGCATCCGTAGATAAGAGTGATATTACTGAAGAAGAGAACAAACCAGAAGAACAAATTGTTCCAGCAATTTCAGAGTTGAACCAGAGTAATAAAAATTCCAAAGATGATGCTGGAAGGGTAGATTCAAATGTAGAAAGAGAGAGAAACACCAGTGCCACTTCTGATGATGTTTTGGATGATGACGAATACAGTTTTGATGACATTGATGAGGTTTTGGAAGAGGATGCTTCTAGGAAAAACGTTGAAGGTTCTTTAGATGCAGGAGATGATGATGTTAAGAAGGGAGATATATCTGACAAAGCATCTGGTGGCAAAGAGGATATCAGTTCAATATCTAGTTCAGATACTGGGAAAACTGTCGATGAGGATCTTGAAACCCATTTGGAATCTCTATCATCTGCTAAAATGATGACAAAAGATGACAAAAAGCATGAATCACATCATGGCAAGTCTAAGAAATTTGGGAAATTTTTCAAAAACATTTTTAAGTAGGTTTCCTTTATTTCTTTGTACATTATTTTGTTTGATGATTAGAGAAATATATATTAATAGTGGCTAAACAGTAATCTGGACTTCTCCGTAAGAATATATTTATAAAATTGCTTTAGTTTCTAAATATTTTCTTTTTAACCAAGAAAATAATCCTGATATCTGAAAACTTTTGCACTTTTAATATATTTATTTTCTTCAAAATTGTATATACAGTTCAACTCTTTATTTTTTGAAAATAATGCTTGTATCTTATTTAACAGATGTTTTTATAACTGAATATATATTCATTTAATAAGATTCTATTTTTATATCTGCAATGTAATTTGGTAAATTTTAGATGATTATAAAAGACAGTCCATAATTGGTTGAAATGTTCGACAGTAATATGCTGCTGAAAGAAATTACTCTTTCCTGCAAAAGAAATAAAAAGATTCTATCATCAAGGACTGAGACACATAAATTATATAATACTATCAGTGTGCCATCAGATGTCATTTGATTATCAGCATGCTGCATGTCATTATGTCACAAAAACATTAATAGAGTAGTAGTAATAGTATAACATATATAAACACACGTATATGCATACGTACGTATTTACATACGTACACACACACACACACACAAATAACAACACACACATTTCTCATATGAGTATAGCATGGTTCATCATTGACATGTCATAAGCACAACATTTTATTGTCACATCCATTCTTTTCAAAAAATGTTTTCACTAAGAGATTATTGAACCATCACAAATCAATGAAAGAAATCAAATTGAAAAAAGAAGAAAAAACAAGCGGTTTTGAAGGAGTGTGTGCATAATAAAGCAGTGAAATTCATACCATATCTGAATGCTACTGTTTTGCTGATGTCAATGAAGAAAAGAAATATAAGTTGAAGACAATTGACAAAATGTTGTTTATTCAAAAAGAGATATGTTGAACTGACACCTAAACGACATAATGTTACAATTTGCCAAGGAGGGATTTGATGGTTAAGAAGATATCCAAAGTGAATGCTGAAATTAAATAACAACCAATTAGGAAAAAATTACAAAAACAGTGCTTATCTTTTAAAATAAAATGAGAACCAAGGAATAACAGTTATCACCTCGTTGACATTATTAAAAGAAGTCTTATTAAAACTGAAGTCTATTTTTTTTTAAAGGAAATATTGGTTGTTTCTTGGTTGTTACTCTTTATTTTGTTACTAATGAGGTCCAATATGTTATGTTTTGCAATACCAGACTTCTGGTTAGGAGTTAGTTTTGTTGATCTCATTGCATTTTGTTCTTGTTAATTTGTTAATTAAGTTAAATGTTACTTAATGAATCTCCCAAAAATTCAGTTTAGGCTTTAATTTTATATTATTTCAGCCATTTTGTTTAATCTTTTTTCGAATGTGTTAATGTTTGTGTGTTAAATTGTGTCATGATTTTTCAATAGGTGTAAAGTTAGCTGTACTGTTTGTTGTATTTTACATTTGAACTGTTATTTATAAGTTAAATTGGGTTACTAAGTTGTATTGAAATGTTAGTTACACATTACATAACAAGTATTAGAACTCACAAGTCAAATATGGTTACTGTTTAATAAAAAGTTACTTGTGTTGTCATTTGGTTGTACATGACAAGATTTGGGTCACTGCTTTATTGATATGCTATTTGTACTATTGGTTGGTTATATATATATCACTAAATTTGAAATCAGACCTTCATGTAATTGGGTCGAGCAAAGGTAAAATCAGGTGTGTAGATCCTTCATGGTTTTTACAGTCATATTGATCATTATGAGTATTTTTGTCTGGGTTTCATTGGAGATGCTAGAAATGTGGAACATTGTAGTTATTATATTTTGCTCATTCTATTGTAATAGATGTTAGTTTTTGTTACGTAACCTTTCATTGGTTGTTGTTGTCCCCCAGATAGGTACATGTGTAGCAGGCATCACCAGAACTGTTATAGAACAGTAATTAAATCATTGAGTATAGTTCCATCAACTTGCATACTGGCTGTATTTGAGTGTGGCCATTGTAAACTTTAAAATACCACTTTTTCTCACATTTTTGTATTTTTAAAAACAAAATTATCAAAATTTAAAGGCTGATGTTACGGGAATGTAATTGGATTTCTTTGAATTTCATTTTAGTGATTATTAGGGGAATTAGATTCTCAGACTTCCATCTTTTGGATAGGCCATGCTGAAATTATTAGATTATATAAATATAAATCATTGTATAACAAACTACAAAAAACATAATAAAGTAACATTTTTTTAGTGTAAATGTATGTAGATACTTAAAATGTACTATAACATTATTATTTTGAGAAATGTAATATAATCAAAACTATTTTTTTTTTAATTATGCTTTTATAAGTGCCAATATTGTGATAGTTACAAGTAATTTGTATAAAAATTAAATCAAATCATACATTTTTCTTTGGAAATACATGTAATGTTATCCTCATCTTTGTATTGAATTGAGTAGATTTTGATATTAAAATCATATCTGCATCGTTTTAATATAACCTTTTAACGGCTTTAACTCGTATTTTATATCAGTTTTAAATAATGGTTGAAAGATCCTAATATGTGATCCTTAAGCTTTACCTGTAAAAACAACTTCTAATCTTATATAATGAAATGTATTATAACTGAGTATCCAGAACAAACTGAAATTACATTACTCTTTTATGAAGCACTTTTTCAGTTATACTCTTTTTAATTTTTGTGTAACAGACTTGATACAGGGTTTTTAGTAGTAGTCTTGGCTCTGGTTTGTGGTATCAACTGATTTAGTTCATTTAGACTAAATTATATATGTACTTGGCTTTGATCTGTTGGACATTGGTTCATTCTCAGAATATATACATATCTTTACATACACATATTATACTTGATTCTTTTCAGTAATATCAACTAATTCAATCTAAGAATAGGTTCATTGTGATATCAAGCCATTTTTTTTTGGTATATTTTTTTTTTTTCAAGTTTCAAAATATATATGTCAAATTTTGTCTCTTATGGTTTCTTGTAATTAATATAACTGTTATAATGTACATAGTTGTTCTCACTGTTTTTTGCTTGTATATGTTGTTTCATTGGATAATTATAGAAATAAGTTGAGAACTGATCAGTAAGTGAAGTAGGAAAAAGTGGGACAAACACATACATCTTGGAAGATATTTTTTGGTATTCAAGACTCACAAAAAGGGTATTTCCTCACGCTTGCTATATGTATATTGACACTGGTATTCAAGCCATTTGATATTGTGTTACAGCTCTCAGCTGCAGCCCAGCTTGGTAAACAACAGGGTGGCTTCCACTTTCACAGTGTTTGAGATTCTTGCCATTGTTTGATATCTGAATTCATGTAGTGTCATTTTTTCTCCCCCTATGTGTCATAGATAAGTCCACATTGTTATGTACCCACATATCATATTATCTTTATTAGATTGAGTTTCGATGTTAGAAAATATAGTTTTTCCCCATTCTCTGTTTGTGTGCATTGGTTTATGACCATGTTTCCTGTCTGTTCTATAAATGGTATTTCCTGTCCTCACTCAGTAAGACCATTTTTACCTGATTAAAAGAGTGGCCTGTGTTTATGCAGCAGCAGGATCTCTGTAGACCACATTTGAAATTGTCACTTATTTTATACATAATAGCAGGGCAGAATATTTCATGTGAACCATAGTTTTGTTCACGTCTTTTTAAGTGGACAAGACATCCACTGAACAAATAAAAACTGCACTGGTCTGGGTGATATCTAGCTCAATAATAGACCATTTCTCTGGTGTGGAAGAGACATCCACTGAACAAATAAAAACTGCACTGGTCTGGGTGATATCTAGCTCAATGATAGACCATTTCTCTGGTGTGGAAGAGACATCCACTGAACAGATAAAAACTACACCGGTCTAGGTGATCTCTAGCTCATTGATAGACCATTTCTTTGATGTGGAAGAGGCATGCACTGAACACAAAAACTACACCAGTCTGGGTGATCTCTAGCTCAGTGATAGACCATATAGTTGGTTATATCAAAAGCTGTGATATTTGTTGTTCTGTCTTGGGGGACGCCAATAGCTAGTTATTGTTGGTCTTAGGAATAGTATTTTGTTGCTTATCAGAAAAGTGCTGATATATGTTTTTTTCAAATAAAATTAATTATTTAAATTTTAATATGCATGTACCGTATTCTTATTTCATTAGTGTTATACATGATATCCCTTGGTTATAAACATGTCTTCAAAGGGTTGGTGTTATTGTATATTAGATCATTCTGGTAATACGTTTTCCTGGAATGTATGTCCAAGGATATAAGATTCTTGAGAACATTTCTTTTAGGAATGAGATTCCTGCTTGTTTTAATCAAGAATCCAAAATTCTTTTCCACATGAAATTAATTTCAACCAGAAAAATGTATTCACATAATATGTCATTGTTGACATTAATACCTGAAAGTTGTGGAAGAGAGGAGAGTATGTTTAAGGTGATAAAATTGGGTAAGAATTTTGCTTTAATTTTAAGTTGTTTATTAACCAATGACCTTGCATCAACATCTAGCTATCAAAGGTTAAGTGTGTTTGTGTGTGTGTGTGAGTGCGCGCGCCGCTCGTATGTATGTGTGTGTGCAAAAACGTGTATATGTGTGTGTGTGCATACATGCATGTGTTTTTGGTGCTTGTGCATGGATATTTATGTGTTTATGGATGAGTAATGTTACTATCAATATTTGTTAACTTTATGGTTTTAAAAGTACTTTAATCAGTGTTACTTGTTTTGTACATGTTGTTAACATTTTTGTTTTAAATTATTTTAAGTAAATATTTTGAGTATTTTTCTACTTACTGCATGGTGAAAGATTTGCCATTTCACATTTGTTTGGTTTTTGTTTTGCTATAACCTGTTAGTTCAGTTTTATAATTTATAACTGGATATATATGTCGTGCCACAAATTGTAATAATTTATCTAAATTTAAAAAGTTAGCTTCAAATTGTAATTTCTGATCCGAAATATAATCAAATCAAAATAAGAATTATTTTTTATTTAACAACATCGCTCAAGCACATTGGATATCAAACATTGGATATCAAACATTTGATTATTCTGACACATGCATTTTGAACCACTGTCATCAGCTTGAGAGTCCTATTGAAAAGAAGGTGACATGTACATTTTAATGTCAAACTATCTGATGACTTCATTTTGGTAATTACATGTTTGTTTTGCACATTTTTCTCTGTTTGAGAAGATTTGATTACAATTCAGGTAAATCATTACATTAACTGTGCATCAGACATTGAAAAAAAATCTTTTCAAACATATGACATTAGGCCATGACTTAGGTTGATTTCAATGAACCAGGTTTTAAAATACATGTACATACAGAATTGAGATAACAGTTTTGATTATAAAGTATTTTAAATACTCTGGTATTCAGAATGTTGGATATCTCTACAATATTGAGTGGAAACATTGGTAGGTTTTTTAAAATGTTGTTCTGGTAATAATCCTTCCATAATCCAGTAACATCAATTGTTTTTCATTGCTGTTGCCATCTCTGTTGTTTTCATCTGAAATGTAAATGAAAATCTATTGATGGTACAGAAAGTTCATGGTGAAATTATTAGTATTATGGTGGTCCTTAAAACAGAGATGATACTTTTTTCTGTTCCTTGTTCCTTCAAATTTACGATATTATTTTGAGGGGGGAAAAACTCAATTGATTTTATGGTTATTGAATGGGTTTCATGTTAACGTTTTTTTTTTTTTTTCATTAATCATTTTCCAATTTGACACTTTTTCAATATGTTGAAGTTTGTCTTTCATATACAGATATCATTCGAAACCACATTGATTTTTGGGTCTCATTTATGGCTTATAATACTAAAAAATATCTTTAACCATGTACATGTATATTAACCCAGCTTGTTTAATTCACTTTAGTGTCAACAAACTTGTCAACAGATATATAAATTGCACTCATATGTAAATGCGCACTAATATTTCATTAAAAAAACATTGTTACTTATTGCTAGATATACATGTACTTTTTTTTTTTTTTTTTTTTTGCTGCTGTTATTGAAATTTTATTTACTTTGATGTTTTAATTGTTTAACATGTTATTAATATGTACATTTAGTGGAGCAAGCCAGAGTCTTTGTTAAGTTATGTTATTTTATGTTATAGCATACATTTATTTTGTGTAACTTATAATTCTATGCCTGTCAAAACACATATCTAATCTCAGTAATATTTTCATATCTTGTATAGTATATTATAATTTCTATGTTTAAATATATATTTTTCATTGTACATGTTTATAAAGATTTGAAAGACTAAGGATGTATATTTTGTTTCATCTTAACAACAGATTTAAAAGAGTATATGAAGTTGCATGTTTTTTCATGCATTTATAGATTATATACATGAATATCAGAAAAGGCTGTGCAAAATTTTGTTAGCTTTTGCAGAATTGTATTGTTTTTTTTTGCTACAGATATATAATTACGCTTTTGAAATAAAGGCATCACTTTAAATGTAACGACTATTGTTATCTGTTTTCACTGTTGTCACAAAACATCATTTGGGAAGGTGGTATGATTTCTTGTAAAGATTTGAGTGTTTGACTCTGGCTTGCTCCTTACCCTTGCACCCAGCATGTGCATGGACTGCTGTTTAGTTTGCATTGTGTACTGATTGACATTTTTTGCATTGATAAAATCTCTTAGAAATTTTATTCAGGTATTACTGTTCAGTAATACTGTCATGTTGGATATGTTAGTGTGAGCATCACAAAATGTGTTGCTTTCAGTTTAGAACTAGTGGTCTAATCTAGCCAATTATAGAGCTCTGTGGTTCAACCTGGTCCAGTCGAGTTTATGTGGTCCAGCCTGAAATTTCTGTTGTCTGACCTGTAGAATGTTGTCCAATCTAGTCTATAGAGATCAAATAAGCATATGTTGTGCAACTTAGAAACTCTATTTCAACTTGAGCCTCAGGTCCAAGCAAAGATTGATGGTTTAAATGCCTAAATCCAAGCAATAGCTTGTGGTCCAACCCTGATCTCTGGTTCAAGCTAGAGTCTATATAAGTGCAAGTATAAGCTAGAGTCTCCATTATCCTTCTTGGAGCCAAAGGTTAACTTGAAGCCTCTGGACCAGAGTGTGGGTTAACCTAGAACCTCACTGGTTCAATTGCAATACATGTATAGCCAATATTGTTCAGTGGGCTTTCATGTCAGAATGTCAGTTATATGTATATTTCCATCTGTCTAGAATGTAGTCCACACAATGCTTGGCTAGAAATTGCAAGTTGGCATGCCTGGCATTCACATCAGGTTTATTTTGGGTTGTAAAGAAGGAATGGTGCCTGGAGATTTTTTTGTTTGATATTTCTGTCTGCTGTATAACCCACTGCTTTCTTTGTTTATGTGTACGTTAAACCATAACACTGTTATCCACCTGTGCTCAAGTTGTATGTCATTACCAGTAGGTACACATATCCAGCAGTCTGTCAGTTTTAAAATACAGGCAGCTCGTGTTTCACTTTTGTTTATGTCACTAGGTTTAATGATAAGAAATGTGAGCTATAAAACCATATCAACAAGAGTTTAAGGGATATTTTAGTAAAGTTGTTATGACCATGCACTCATGAGTGTTCACAAAAGTTGAGCTTTTCCTGTCATGCCATTGGCAAAAAGAATAGAGAAAATGTATATAATTTATTGAAGATTAAAATGTAAGGCACTAGACAGGAACACATTTTAAGCTGAACAAATCCCATAATTAGGAGATCTCTTTGTTTAAAAAGTGTCATCACATACGTGTATTTAAAACCTGTTCATTTGGTTGAAATTTCGTCCAGACTATTGGCAAGCTGCTGACCTGAATCAAAAGATGTTGGACCAGACAAAAACTAAAATTTCTTGCTGTAAAACTGATATTACAGATTTTTCTTTATCAAGATGATGTAGATATATTTTACTTAAAACAATAAATCTTAACAGCTGTTGGTCAAATAAGTCTACTTAGTTATGAATTACAAATCTAGTAAGTAAAATGACATATACCTTCAAAAATCAGCACCAATGCACATTTTCCATATAGGTGGGGTGTTACAATGTAGCACTAATGAGTATATATTAAGTTTTATCATCATTGTACAAGAGAAGAGAACAAACATTCTAGATTTAGGGTCATGTACCAAGACCTAAAAATATTTAAATTTTAAATGTCGCATAACATGATTTCATATTACACCCCATGACAAACACCATATACAAAGGCATGCTAGTTATGGCCCTGAAAGTGTCAGCTTCTACTTGTATAGCTGCAATAATATATGTGTATATTTATTTTTACACCCCTGCAGCAGATTTTAAACACATTAACGAGTCAAACATTGAATACTAAATAGCTTCTTGCTGGGCAACCATTAACAGCCACCATGTAGCTGTCACTGTGCTTCTAAAGCTATAGCTCATCCATCTGCAACCCTCTCAAGCATGTAAGCTTTTCCTGCTATAGGACGTAATTGGATAACAGTTGTTTATCGTTTGTTTATATGCAGATGCATGGGGTAATCCTGGGTCAGTATTATGAATTCATTGAGTGAAATATCATCATTGATTAGTGAAAGGAATGTACCGTAGCGTTATTGCATGGTAGGCTGAGTTAATTACAAACATTTCAACATTACCTGTATTTCTGGATGGATATAGGTATTAAACATGGACATACATTTGACATGCTTACATCAGAAAACTGTTCAAGCATGATTCCAGTGGTCACAAATGTTAATAAAACTTTAAACTGTGACCAGTTTATGATTTGTTTTGGGTGTGGAAGTTGATCTGTGACTGACTGCAGTCTGACTATTACTGCATAAGCCAGGTGGTAAACAGTGGGGGTGGATAGAATTCATAATTTAAAATGTGTGTCCTTTAAACACAACCTTGGGTATTTTCTAATACAATAAAATATGGTAGCTTTCTTTAACTTGTCAATAATAATTGCAATAAGGGGTTGTTCAAAATTATTTATATATTTCCTATTTGTACACAATGTACACAGATGGGGTGGGGTATTTTGTAGATGGGGGTAATGCAACCATATCAAATCCCCAATAGCCGATGTTTGCTTTTGTGCTGTGCGGGGGGGCGGGGGTCATTAAATAAATAAAATCAGTTAAATGTTGATTGTCATTCTTAAAACACTGACATTTTAAGTTTTATTAATAAAATTACTACTCTACACAAATAGGAAAATGTTGACAAGACCTTTTGTAATTAACACAGGAGGTTAACAGCTAGTAAAAAAGGAAAGTATTAGTTGTTTAACAACATCCCAGCACATTGTTTATTCAGCTACCCGGTACTATTAAAGTGTCAGAGATATGGTGTTTTGCGACTCATAGTCTTCCAAGGAAACCCACTACCACCACATAGGCTACTCTTTTTTATTAGCAACAAAGTATCTTTTATATGTACTTTTCCCACAAAGAGGACAGTACACACATGTACCACAGCCTTTGATAAACATGGAAATTAAAAACTTTTTTAAAATACCTTTGGTGACAATTAACTCTGTATGTGTTGAAAAATGGCTGTATGTTTTTATAGTTACATTAGACAGCATTTGTTGATAGGGAAGTAATAACATTTATTAAAACTTCAGTTTTTTTTTACATTTAAACAAAATGTTATAAAATGGTGAGGAGAAACTGCAGCTTCAATAAGTAGTTAGGAATGTGCTAGTACAGAGATTACAGTGAATCAATTAAGCCAGATTGATCAAATATGCAAGTTGAGTGCCAGATTTGAGTTTTATTCAGTAATAAATCAAGTCTGAATTGTGAAATAATCTGACTAAAGACTACACACAAAGGAAAAGTTTGTTTAATGACACCTTAGTATGTTGTTTATTCAGCAGCTATTAGGTGTCAAACATATGATGTTTTTAACTCATTGTCTTCAGAGGAAACCTGCTAATGCCAAATAGGCTACTCATTCTGATTAGCAACAAGTGATTCTTTTATGTGCTTTCTCAAAAACAGAACAACACATACCACTACATTTATTATGCCAGTCGTGGACCATGAACTAAAGGGGATTGATCCGATGACAAGTCACATCTAAGGTGGACACTTCCTTTGAGCTAATTGAATTTATGGCTCAGTCACAAATGCACAGGTCACCTTGTGGTGGGGGGTTAACATATGGCATCCTGGTGTCTGCAAAATCGGCAAAGAATCTTAGGGTTCTCCTAAAAATCTGTGCTATGGTCACATTAGATACGGTGGCTGACAAAAATGTTCAGCTGATCATATCTTAAGGATATCATAAGGGCATCATAAGATGCAAGGGCGAAAATCCGTTCCTGAAAGTAGGGGGGATGGAACATACCCTTGTCCAAAAAGTGGGGGGAGGGGAAGGGCTGGACCATTCCACTGCCCCCCCCTACCCCCAACGTTATAGACCACTTGTGTACTTCAGTATATTTGAGCTAAGACGACATGGTTAAGTGTTACATTGATACATTAAAGAGAAATACTGGTAAAGATTATTATTTAGGCATTTTAATTTCAATGAAATTTTCAGTTTTTCTAAGCATGCCCCGTTTTACGCCCATTCTTTATACATAAACAAAAGAGGAGACCGTCTGATTCCTTTGCTATAAAAAATATTATGTAAGCAGCGAGTCTGTTATGATTTAAGCGGATATCGAACACCCGGACTCTCATAAACATCACTAGCGGACACAGGTTTAACCCTTTTGTTTTTTTAAGAAACTATTTTTCACTTCGTGTATGAATAAAAAGGAAATGAGCGGAAACGGATGTTACACACGTCTTTATTAATATACTTAGGATCCCCGTGGTTCGCCACACAATTTAATGCCTTTGAAATGGGAAACCAACCAAACAAACAAACAAATCCCCGATTAAACCCCACTGTCCTTAAAGGCACATTCCCACGGATTCAAGGGTATTTGTGCTCTAAATATTAATTACGAATGAAACTTACATGCATTTGTGATACCAGATCTCGCTTTTATATCACGCAAGACGTTTTAC
>JAULBS010069732.1:0-22011 GCA_032355785.1 Symmetromphalus regularis | reverse complement strand
TATATATATATATAATTATAATGTAGTTTTAGTGCCTTATTATTTAGGATACAATAGCCTATGATTAATGACGTTTTGTACTAAATGCATGCATATTTTCGCGAATCTGTATGGTGTATATCTACAATCATCGCTCTAGTATAGAATATAATGTCGTATATTCGATATGTTACTATCTTACTTGATTATACAGCGGTCTCGACATCAACAACTTTTCTTCATCCCATCAACATCGATTACGCTTATCAGTTCATTGAAACCGCTGCGTTTTAGGCATACACTAAAGACGTCAGTTCATTGTTCATTAAGTTGTGCTGTATTGTTCAAGTTGTGGTGTGGACGCATTCACTGTTGATGTACTAGCGGAATTATCGAAGAGTTTAGCAACTCTTTGTAATTTCTTTTGCACTAGTTTTATTGTTAAAGACTTGAAGAACGGAACAATTAATGTTTTACACAGAGCGCTCCGCAAAGTCAGAGGTTGTGCCATATCATAACTTTTTGTATTACATGCCTGTTACCATAAAAAGTAAAAGGTGCGAAAACTATTTTTAAAATCTCCCAAAGGACGATTCCATGCAATGGTAACATACATAACACAATACATTCTGAGCCTCAAAGAACATTATATTCCGTTAAACACAGAGTTGCCATCAATACATTTTTTATAAAGTACTAGCATTGTTTATTCTTCAGAAAATGTGAGTGAAGATTAACACGCTTAACCTGAAAAGGGCCAAAACAATTTGTTGTTCATAAAAATTAATAGGCAATATAGTTTTCTCTAAAATTTCTATAAACATTGTCGCTCATGTACCATTTTGAAAATTGTTTACATTTTTTATTCAGTTTATATCCATATAGCGTAACAGCACGATAATACGTACTTATTATTTCTTTATTCGATCCAAAGGATCATTACATATTCGGTACGTTTTTATTTTATTTTGGCGTACATAAAGCCATAAAGCACAACAGCAGTGCAGAAGAGCAACTCAAATTACTCTGAAGATGATTTGTTTTACCCACTGGTTAAGCGTCAACCTAATTATTCTGGGTTGAGTGCTTTGATCAATAAATAAATGTTCTTGTTGAAATCATCATTATCCACGCCACCAAATACAAACCTAATACCCCATTTCTCTCCCATTGCGCCTTTTGGAGCTATCACACGTTTCTTTACCATTCCATTGTCGCCCCCACCTCTACTCCTCCTATAGACGTCCTAAGCATTGATCATTCACCGCACTCTTTTCATTTAACAATAAATCAGATAATTTGCTATTTATTTAAGTGCCAGATAAACCGCATGCACAATAAGTTTAAGGTAATGACTTAAGCGACAGCACCTCTCCGCTGTTCATTAATAACAATGCCATACTCTATCTATCATAAATCAATCTTTAGGACCTGCATCGGCAGAAAAGCCGCCCAGTCAGTGACATCGATGAGGAAAGCATGGACACTCTGCCCCCGTCGTCGGCCCCCTCGCCATCGCCCAGTCCTCAGCTCATTCCGACTCCCCAGTGCCAAGATGGGAGATGCAACTTCTGTCAGCAGACTTGGGCCTTCAATAGGAAAGGACAGCCAGAGAAGTTCCTCGTCTGCAAAGACTGTGGAGCCCGAGGTTTGTTGTATTGGTTTGATAACATGTTTATGCGGAATCAGAATGTCTTCATTATAAGTCTTTTAGCAGCGCGGCCCGTCGTTGTTGTAAATACGATATGTGTAGTTAGAATCGATCGATTGTACATTTGAGCGGTTCTTATAGAGAAACGAATGATTAAATAGTTGGTGTAGAGAGTAGGAGAGACCTGCGCGATGCATTCACTATTTGTATCGTTAAAACATAATCTTAACTTGATTTTTGGAGATCTTTTATCACGCGAATAAAAAAAGAACATTTTTAAATGATCGATTTCTGTAAATCGTTTATGGTTTATGCTTTTGACCACAAAAATTAACACAATTAATACAATTGTAGAAAATATATGATTGTGAAGAAATAAAGAAAATATATTTGTTTATACCAAGTGAAGCGTAATTATATATCTATATGCGGAATTTATTTTATTGTAAATACCATAGTTAAGTACTCAACATAAGCATTTTCCATACATACATTTTATTCCTTATATTCAGTTAGCATTGGTGTACAAAACGTTGTGCATAGAACGACGTATGTCATTTAAAAATAATGTCACAAAGCCATAAGCAACGTTAGATGTATTGGTTATCCCATCCATGCCCTAACCTTGACTATATGAAGCTGATCGCTGAAATGTCTCGCCAAATAGCGTATTGTAAAAAGACATGTCCAGATGTTAAAACCAAGAGTGCAGCTCAGTTTTTTTTTTTAACAACACCGTTCAGCTCGTGATTGTTGGGTGGGAGACTTTATTTCCAGTTAACATTTTCTAAATCAGCGTCTGACTGCGATAGCAGTATATATCTGTTGGTGAAATTGTTTTTCAAATTATCTTTTTCTAACAAATTCAGTAAAAAAAATCGATCAGACATTACTTTTTAGCCAAGTTCTTTGTGGGAAGAACCGCAAATAACGTTCGCAAGGAAACATTCCAGAACGACATTACACAACTTGGGACAATATAGTTTTTTTTTTCTTTTCTTTTTTTCGGTCTGCATAGGAAAAGGTCTGATTTAACCGAAAGTTAAAGGAGTTAACTTTGTCGATTTAAAATCACATGCAGTTATTGTTATCAGTTTCAGTGAAACAAAACTACCTCTATAATATCGGTTTATTCATATCAGATAACCCTTTTCTATACAATTACGCCCATTCAATATCATACTATATGACAGCAATAAGGTAATTCTCCTCCAAATTATGTTTTTCCTCGAAATAGTAATGAACTTGGAATGGAGCAATATTTTAAATGTTGGCATGAAACATTGTTGAAGCACCTGCTGTTGATTACAAACTCCATCTCCGAGCTCATGATGCGTTAGTCTGATTGTGTCTTTAAGAACAAGTAGCAAACACATACATTACATCAGTATGTACATTTTCCATTTGCTTTACTATTACATTGTCTTTGTTTTGTTCCTTCAGTTTGCTGTTAAATTAATTGTGAAGTGTGTTGTAGACGTGATTGCCAAATGTTCTCTTGACGTAATTACAAAGTGTTCTCTTGACGTAATTGCCACAGGTTTTCTTGACGTGATTGCAAAGTGTTCTCTTGACATAACGGCCACGGGTTTTCTTGACGTGATTGCAAAGTGTTCTATTGACCTAACTCAGTTGCTAAGTTTTTAAAATTGCATTGCCAAGTGTTCTGTGGGACTTGATTGCCAAGTGTTCTTTAACGTAAATGCCAAACGTTCTTTTGGTGGTGTTGTCACGAATTTTATTAAATTTTATTTTTGACATAATTGCCAACTTGTATCGTAGTGTAAATGCTAAGTGGTGTTCTCTTAACGCAAATGCCACTGAGTAATTTCAAAATATTCTGTTGAAATGAATGTCAAGTGTTCTCGACGTGATTGTCAAGTATTCTCAGCTTAAGTGTCAAAATTTTAGAGTGTTTTCTTAACATAAATGTCATGTGCTATTTTGATGTAATTGCCAAGTCTTTAACAATTACGTAATACTTTACGTAGTGATGAGTGGAGAATTGCTTATCAATTTTATTTTCAATATACATACATTATAGGGTGTTGATGAAGTCCAATGCTGTGTTACACAACTGTCTGTTTAATGTACATAGCAACTTATCCAGCAGTACTGGAAATGGAATTATATTAAAATATAATAGCTGGGACTTTGTAACTTTAAAACAAGAAGGTATGTTTAAAGAGCAAATATTGACATTTTATTAAGTTATATTGTATTTGTCTGTTAATTTCAGCTCACCCGTCATGTATGGATTACTCTTTGGACCTGGCCAGACGGGCAAGCCGATTGCCATGGCAGTGTATTGACTGTAAAACATGCTATGTGTGTGCCGATGCTGGAGATCCGGTAAGTTAATCATATGACGTTTTATGTATTTATTTTTAGCTGTAACTATTACGACACCCTGTTAGAAATCATTTAAGGACGGACAGTAATTATTTTGCGTTCGCGAAAGTATGAACTAAAACAGAGACTGTTTTGTCTGTGAGAAAGTGTGTATAAAAGGCGTCTTCCAATTTAGCAGAAAGAATGGCTTATGTGATGATAATAGATTTCGTCTGTACACCATGAGTCACAATTATCATATGTTTGATACATGATACTCACTGATAATAATTTGCTGGGATCCTACCATACATTCCTTTATTTGAAGTGTGCATTTCTTTAAAAATGTACATATATATAACTGTTAAATTAAGACCATACTTGATGATACCACACTAATGTATGCATGTTAAATTTACAGGATTTGATGCTGTTTTGTGATGGATGTGATAAAGGCTACCATACGAATTGTCACCAACCAAATGTATTTGAGAAACCTCTTGGTAATTATAGCCTGTTTCTAATTCTTATCATTATGTTATATTATTGGTCGAATTTTGGTAAGCTGTATTTGCAAAGATAAATTATCATCTTGAATTTTAACAAGTATTGTATATCATAAAGAAAAACATTTTTGTTTGTATATATATATATATATATATGTGTGTGCGTGTGTTTGTGTGTGTGTGTGTGTGTGTGTGGATGCGTGTGTGTGTGTGTGTGTGTGTGTGTGTGTGTGTGTGTGTGTGTGCGTGTGTGTGTTTATATAGATACATACATACATATATCTTGGACATTTTGTCAGTAATAATTTTCCCAGCTAAGTTTTTAACCCAGCATCCACTTAATATTATTAAAATAAAAATTGTATTGTGATCTCATTGATTTGAGGTCCAGGGTTTTAATTTTTCTGACCTCAGATCGACCATAATTAAAAAGTATTACAGTAACTTTTTTAAACCAAAACTTCAAAAGATTTGTAATTTCTTTATATATACCATTTAAAATGGCTTTGGTGCAGTTTTGTTATGGATTGTTTACATAATTATGGCTAGCCATAACTGCTGGTCTTTAGAGACAATCAGGAATGCATTGGTAACTAATATTATGTCACGAATTGTGTCTTACTTGCAGGCAAGTGGGTTTGTTCAGAGTGTGAGAACGATGGCGTTTCTGCCAAGGATCTAGATTCAGAGGAAGCAGACAGAATCTGCAGTTTGAACAAATTAAAAATAGAAACAGGTACCTATGAAGATTTCTCAAGATAGTTCATTGTTCAGTCTGCCAGTAGCCAAATCATGTGGTTCTCAATATTCCTCATAAAACAGACAGATGAGGCCGTGGCTACATGTTTATAGTCAGAATCTCGTCGGTTTTGAAACTCGTTGGTTTTGATTAAAATACATCAAATTTCATTGTTAAAGTTTTATTTTAAAATGTATTGAAGACACTGTAATTATTAATTTGTACTGAGATTAAATATTACCTCATGATAACAGATAAGCCCATAATACCTATAATAATGATATAAAAGTGGAAAGATAAATGTTTCTTAAGAACTTTATGCTTCTAGAATCACATTTTTATAGTTGCTGTGAGATTGTTATTAAATTTTTATGATTTTTTTGTTATTTATTATTTTTTCTATTGATTTATTAATCAAAATATAATAAAAAGTTATTTTTCATATTTAGACAGTTGCATAGGTATTGAGATGACGTGTTTCAAAAACAAAAATAATTGTAAATGATAATTGTAACATATCGACTGGTATTCTTTCTTTTGAAGTGAAATATATCAAGTCTATTCTACATTCTGAAAAAAGAATTGTTTGGTAATAAGGACTGGGGAAAATATTTAAGAACATTTTAGTAGACAATTTAAATCTTTAAATTTTAAAACCCTTCTTAGAAGTTAGATAATAACAATAACTCAGTTTTATTTATATTGCCTATTCGGTGGTCAACATCGGGTCACTAAAATAGCAATGTACAAACAGTTGAATATTTCCTTTACAGAAGCAGGGCCATCATTTCTCCACACACCCTGTGATTCACCTGTTGACGAAAGACCACCAGAAAGGTAACACAATCTTCCTACTTCCCACTAAATATATTTTTCTTCTGTTATGTGGTGCTCGAGAACGTCATTGAATGTGGACTGTTTTCATTTGAATAAATATGTTCAATGATTTAAAAATATATATATAAATTATATTAACTTTATTTTGCATTAAATAGGTGTGTAAAAGGCCTTTGTACATTCGTGAATTACTGACAATAAATGTTAACATTACATTTGAAGATAAAAACAAGCATTGTAGGTTATATCAAATAAATATATGAAAGAACATTGGGTGTGGGAACATATTTTTGTTACACTGCATGAATGTTGAATCCTGTAAAAAGTGAATGACTTTATATTAGAGAGTAATATTTATTTTGAAACATAATTAATGGAATATTCACTTGAATATTTTAAACTACCAGTGATATTTAATTGATAGTTACAATACAATATATATAAGACGATACACTTAACCAAATTTCTTTTAATTCAGTACAAAACATGAAATATGCTTTGGTTTGCTTTAAAGTCTGTGCTAAACGAAATTCTGCTTCTGTCATCATTACCTCTGGTGACACTCATTACTATTGCTGATGCACCCCTCTGTTACTTAAGTTGACATTAAAGTGGCGATGTTCACTTTGTGACGACGTAAGTATACATATTTAGCATATCAAAATATTAATTTGAATCTTTTAAAAATCCACGTGGTTACATGTATGTATTTAATAGCAAAAGATTACATTTCACTGTTTGAAATTGATCTTAAAGTCAAGATGAGGTGCCTTCAGCCACATGGAAAGGATTACCACGCGAACCAAGGTTGGAGGGAAAGATTTATCCCAACGCCTCTGAATGGTCCATTGACGATGTTGTCAAATTCTTTCAGTCCGTTGGATTTGATGAACAAGCTGAAGCTTTCAGGGAACAGGTACACACAGGAATAAATAATTTACAATTTGTTGCTAGTAACAAGTCATTTCCAATGTAGATTCCTAATATTTCACGTCAGATTCTCTAAAAATTTAAATATTTGTTGGCACTGTTAACATTGTCAAAATTTTAATACTCAATTTTTAGAGTAAAATTAAACTCTGATTAGCATTCATTTGGTTTACTTTTTGGAGATGTAAGTTGCATGAATATCTCTTTTAGGACTATATATTAATTTAGATCTGCGATTCTGTTCTGTGTTTAGACCACTTTTTAAAGTGTATTTATTTCACTGATATGTGTCAAAATTACCAAATGTTTCACATCCAATAGCCGATGATTAATAGATTAATGTGCTCTAGTGGTGTCGTTAAACCAAAACACATCCATTCTACTGATATCTATTATGACTAAATATATTATTCATGATCATAATTTTTAAAAATTATTTCGTATGGTCAGTCATTATTAATTCTTGCAAAGTCTGTGAAGCCTAAAACGTTCTGACAATCCCTCATAAATATTTAAATCCTTATGTAATATTTATTTAATACAAGTAGTAATTATTACTGTTCTCTTTTTAGGAAATCGATGGCAAATCTCTATTGTTGATGAAACGAAGTGACGTACTCACCGGGCTGTCAATCAAACTTGGCCCAGCTCTCAAGATTTATGTCCATGTTCAGCACCTACAGACAACGGGCCAGAAACAAAGCCAAATATATTAGTCAACTTGTTAAACAAGACCTGTTATTAATTAATCAAATTCATGGTCAGTCAGCGTTCCAACACATCCTGCATAACCTGGAAATCTCATGGAAATAAACAAAATGAGAACACTTCTTGTACTAGATCTGCATTCTTTTTATAGACAATTTGTATTTTGTCTGGAAAACTCATGGGAAATAATTATTTTGATAGTGTGGATACAAAGGCTGTGCTACCAGATACAAGTACTAATGGGTACTTCTCAGTTAAAGGGAATATATCTAAATGTTTGTAAAAAAAAATGAAAAAAGAGAGGTGTATGTTTGTTGTACACTGAAGGTCTATTTTTGATGCGACTGACGTCTTGTGGATTATGAATGTTTCTTTTCTAAGAAATATTGCAGTACTGACCATATTCATAAGTAATTCATCATACTGGATGGTGTCACTGGATATGGTAAAAAGTTCAATATGACAAGGCTGCTTTTGACAGAAATTTCAACATAAATGTTTGTTAGTTTTTACAAATATTTCAGCAGATTATGTATAGAATGTAAAAGAGGAAAATAATTCTCACCAACTGACCAATTAAATACCATCTGTTTAGTTTGATATATAATAAACCTTCAACTGACCAAATACAGTTTATTCACAATATAAAACAAATTGTCAATTTACCAATCAAATACCGACAATTTATTATAAAGACAAAACAAGCTAAAACTGATCAAACAAATACCAACAATATTGATACTCTAAAATTATGAAATAAAACCAACTTTAAATATAAAATTTGTTTATGATCGTTGACCATTTGTGTATGCTTAAATCGTTATGCAATTGTTTGCATTTAATATGTACTAGTATACATGCAAATATGTTTTGCATTATATATTGTTCAAAATAAATCAGGTCTATTCAAACGCTATCCGTAGTAACAAGACTATTGTAATTATAATAGTAATGAATGGCAATGTCAAAGCAATGCTGAGACAAGACATAGTTATGACATACAGGGGTATATCTGAACCACACGTAGATAGGCAGCAATATCATAGCATGTGAAATTCTAGCTTATCATTACAGTATTCATTACAAAAAATATATATATAATTTTTATCACCTCGGTTCTCAAAACATGCTTCAATCGTATCTGGCATGTTACAAATAAAATATCTAATCACAATATGGTGTATGCTGTTTTAATTCCTATAGTGCGGAGCCTAAATCTGCCAAATATCTTGAATTTAATTGCCGTTGTCCGATGATGCCCCACATTAGTTCGGTGCTGGGAAGATCTGATGCTGGCCCTGGTTTTATGATGTTTTGCTACGGCACTTGTTTTATTTTATTCTTACTCATATTTGAATTACAATATTTGAACAGTATATAATTGTAGAAATGGCGCTCGTCAATGTCATATCGATGAATTGTGTACAAAAAGTTTAAAACATGTTGTCATGTTCGTGACACCAAATATAAGTACAATGTACCCCAAAACCACTATAAATATAAAATTAACTTACTAAATATGATTATATACTTTATCGTTATTATGCACTCTTTAAGGCGATCACTTCTATATAACAATTCATTGTTATTTCTAACCATTTTGTTAGTTATTGCAGTAATTTCATATAATTGTTGATAATTCAGTTGTAGAGGTTGCAACAAAACCATAAACAATTCATATTTTAGCACGTATGACAAGTAAGAATGCATAAAATGTTAAACTAATTTCTGTGTTATACCATTTTTATAAAATCAGTTGCTTCGGTTTCTAAAAGCGTTATTATACTAGTATATTACATTGACACACTATAGTATTGTTTATTTTATTTGCGTCAGTAAGGGGTGTACCACCCACCATCCAATGGTAAAATATATAGATTTTCTAAATTAATATGTTTTGTTTTTATTCTGACGTACTTATTTTCTTTTATGATAAGTTTGATCTCCACACTTTTGAAGCTCGTGCTTGTCAATTCCACGTTTGTTTTTCATATTTAAAACTTATATTATGTTGCACTTGTCTGTTTTCGTCAAGAGATCAGCATGAATATATTAATATTTATCTTGAAAGGTGTTTGTCATGGTTATATCCTAGTGGCTTTGTTTTTCATTGAGTTTTTGTTTCACCAGTACATCAATTTAAACTAATGATTTTGCAAAAGACATTGTATATACAGTACATTTCTGTTTAAATGTTCACCTTCTAGAATGCTTCTCTTTAATGTTGAAAGAAATGTGTTATTATACAAACTATGTACCCGTACAACACAGAAGTATGGTTGATTGAAACACTGACAAAAATGGGAGATGTAAAATGAAAGTTAGAAAGCCACGGGTTGATCGTGGATGGCTGTTTGATATGTACGCTACGAAGAATATCACAGAATTACTTAAAAGAAATATTAAACACTTTTAATTCAAAGGTATATTATAGGGTGGCCAATCAGTAAGCATTTTTATAGTAATAAAAAACACAAAAACTATACGATTAAAAATAGTTTCTGCAGTCTGGAGTTCTCATAACATTTTAACATTTTTGTTTAATGAAGAAAGCATTTTGAAATTTAAAATTATTTTAAGATACAAAATGAAACAAACGAGGAATGTAAAATACTTTACCACAGAATCATATAATAAACCATCCCATGCCTTTTTGTGTGACCGTTGTGCTAGTGGATACATGCATGTCTTACACATGTAATGTAATATACAATTCTAAAATGGCTATGATCGTGATTTTCAGTGCGAAATATTTAATTGAAAATAGTTAAAGCAATATTCCTCATGTAAAAGATACGTTTTATTAGCACTGAACAGTAAAGTTTTTTAAGGATGCGGTGTATTTGAGTATTCTATTACTAAAAGTTTTTTAAGGATGCGGTGTATTTGAGTATTCTATTGCTAAAAGACGACAAATGACAGAACACCCTATAATATACCATTAACAATAACTCCCCTATCCACCCCCAACCAAAAATCTACCCCTCACCTGACATCCATTAACTTGATTGGTTTTTTTTTAGTTATTATTGAACGTTTCGTAAATCGTGTTAAAGTTTCACATTGTTTTCTGGGTAAAATACAAATGGCGACATAAATTTTTTATATTAGATTTAATATTGGGTTATTGGCAATTGTTTGCAATGCTTTTCTTTAATCATTCACGAAGTAGAGGTACGTTATTTTGTTTTGATCAGAAGTTACTATTTTGTTTGAATTAAGTGCTACGTTGTGATATTGTTTTGTAATAAAACTGTTTGCTTTGTTTAATGCTGTTGAAAAATAACATCAGCCAGAGTATTTTTCTCCTGGTAGTTTATGTACATTTAAAAATAAAGTGGTTACTTGTTGTCGCGTTTTGTTGTTTATGCATTTGCCATATGCATACTAATACACACATATACCTGTGTGATTGGTACTTGCATACTAGTAAATGTAATTTAATAATAATACAATTTGTAACGATAATTATCCTAATATAAACCTTTTAACGGTAATTAAAGCACAATTTGGTTTCAGTTTACTAGTAAATCAACTTTCTAAAACAGATTGTTTTAGTAAACTGGGTCCCAACACGAATCAGCCAGTTATGACAATTTCAATCACAGGTACGTATGCACATATGGACACACACAGACACCTAAAACAAAGAAAACACCTTTTCGTCTAGATGTGTGTAACGAGACGTCTGTGACGCTGCTTCGACTCGTAGATAGTTAAACCTTATCGTACTTTTATCATGCTAGTTTTGTATCGTGTGTGTGTGTGAGCGATCCATGCGTTTGAATAAACGCCTGCAGCTGTTGTCTCATCTTCCAAATTTAAATGTTTAATCGTGTTATGGCAAACGTCGTTCCTGATATAATGTAACATTTTTAACACTTGTATGTTTAGGGCATTTGAGTTTTAAGCGAACGCTTAAACGTCTTTTCTATAGGGTTTTTAGAAATTTTGTTTAGTAACATTATTTATTTAATAACGTATGCCCATACAATATATTTATTACGTTCTCGTACCTTAATAATTTTGCAAAACAATATATCAACCATTATGAAAATGCAGTCATACATATATTTTTAATAGAATGAACATCTGTTAGTTTATACACAATCGATAAATCTTGATACTTAAAACATTGCCACTGAATATGAAAGATTGATTTTCTGGTGTGGTCATATAACTGACGAAGGCCCTTTCTAGACAAAAGTAATACATGCAACACTAAAATCTGAGTTAATTTCGCTTAACTGAGATAGGTAACATTATAATGAAACCCAGAGTTAACTTGAACTAAACGCTTGACATCTGGGGTTTTACAAAACTCATGTAGGTGTACCTATGGGCACTTTATGGGGTATCCACAAAGTAAAGCATGTGTCATCATAAATACTAAGTGCAAATTTAATATAATCAACCAAAAAAGAAAGTTTGCATGTAATCAATACTCATTTATTTCATAAATCAGACCGTTCTTGGTAGAAATTTTGGAATTAGATAACCACACCATTTAGGAGGAGTTGTGTGTGTGTGTGCAGTAATATCACAAGTTGTGCACATGTTTGCTGCCAATGGACCATTACTGTGACCATCCTATGAAATAAAAATATTTCAATATTCATACTTTCTTTTTTGGTTGAGTATATGTCTAGGTTATCGATATATTATGAAAATTTATGTGTTATTTAAGGGTCATGCCTACTAGTAAATTAAACTTATTAAAAATAATGTTTATTTCAGATTGTCGTTAAAAAATAATCCTTTCCTTTATTACTGATTTACGAAATAAGCTAAACAAAAACATGAAGAATTATAAAAAACGCTGACGTGAAATCACAAAACATGATTTCACCAAGGTTTTAATCCATAGGTTTCCCTAATCGAGACCTATGAAATAGGTTGATGTTGGGTGATGAGTTTGTTCAAGCTGAATGCTTTGTGTTCAGAAGAGTGTTCTTGGGACTGTTCTTTGGGTTATTTTTCTCATATAATTCACAGGCTGATTCAGGAGTATGGCACAATCACATGCCATCATTCACCCACCCTTTAAATTTGTTTTCTTGCACGATCTCCAACTATGTTCTTAACTTCTTCCTTTTTTTCTAGCAATACGTGTTACATCCTCGCCTTCTTATTCTTGTATCCGCTGGTGTAATTATATACCAAGCAGAATGATTTGTGAAAAACTATAAAATGCTAACTGCTTAGAGATGTCACGGTGGCAGCCGTTTCCTCCGGAAGTCTAACCAATTATTGTTTGATATTTTCTAGACGTTGATGGAGAGAAGACGCCCAGTAAGAAAACGTTATATTTTTAACATTTTTCAGCAAACAAACAATTTAAACATGATATAATCTTTGTTTTCTAATTGTTGTTGTGGGTTTATTTATTATTATTATTATTTGCAGGGGATTGAGCGGCGTGTGCGGGTTTTAAACATATATATCTTCGCCACAGATAGACTGATGTGTGTGGTTTTCATTTCATTTATAATTTATTCTCGACTTATTTTGTTGCGATCTGAACTTTACCACACGTATTAAAAATAAAACCTTTTTATTTAATTTTATTAAGATCAAATAACATAAAACTGGCATTCAATAACTCGATTAACATATCAATATTTAACGTTTGAAAGAAATCTAACGAATATATTACAAAATTCTACATTAGACTGAGTCGCTGGTATTACACCATAATATTGTCAAAACGTTCACGGATTTTTTATTATTATTGTGTATGTGTATGTGTTAACTACACTTCTAGAACACATTGATTTATTAATGATCAGCTACTGGATGTTAAACGTTTGGTAATTTGTACATATTACGTGTGAGCCAATCTCCGACAGGTTTTGAACCAACTGTCTTCAGCTTGGAAGTCTGACGTCCTACTACAAGTGCCCGAACCAAATTGGATGTGGGCACGAATCAAAACTACTTCAAGTTCAAGTTCTACTATTAGAGGACTAAGACACACATCAGAGAAACTTAGTTACAACATGGTTTAACAAAGTTTCGGCTTTTACACCCTGTTACCATTAAATTACATATAAGCTATAATTTGAAGCTTAGAATATCCATTTTCACACATCCACTCCAATAATATCATTTTATCGTTTGTAATAAGTGAAAATGTATTGGACACAAAATAGCAACGGCACTTATTTTAAAACTTTACTAATAATGCAAAATACGCAACTTTTTTGGTACAATACGCAACTTGATTAACCTAATACAATCTGAACAGCACAGTAACATGGATGAACCAGAATAAAACATAAAAATATTCCGTTTGGCACTTCCTTCAAAGTGTTGCTGCGAAAACGCGGGACATTATTATATTATTCAAGTATGTAAAATCCTACAGCATCTGAGTAACACTACATGGATAACTATAATTCCACAGAAAGCTGTACAGTACCAGAGGTAACCTTGAAAATGATATCGCTCAACGTTACTATATTGGCCTACACGTATAGTGAACAAACCCACGAAAAGAGGAAGACCGCAACATATAGAAATTAAAGAAATATGAAATATGAATGCTGATTTCAGATTGGATCTGAAATAAAAATATCAACAAAAATGGTTGTGGAATAAAATAGATTTAAAATGAAAGTGCGTGTATTACTATTCGGAAACAAACGTATACACATTATGGGTAAAACAATAGAACTAAGTATTTATTTATTATTATTATCTTTTTTATCTATATATTATTATATATTTTTTGTTGTTGTTCTTCTTATTATTATTATCTTTTTTTTTGGGGGGGGGTGGGGTAACGACACCATTAAAATACATTGATTTATTAATCATCCGCTATTGAATGTCAGACATTTGTAATTGTGACGCATAGTCTTCGGAGGAAAGCCGCTACGTGTTTTTTCCATTAACAGGAATGAATCTCTTGTGGGCATTTTCACACAGACAGGATAGCACGTACCACAATATGTAGCGCAAATGGTAGCGTGCACGCCTGTGAACCGGTCTGTTGTTGGATCGATCCTTCTCAGTGGATCCTTTGCCGTTTAGGCTATTTTCCGTTCCAATCAGTGGTCCACAACTGGTTCATCAAAGACCGTGGTATGTGTTGTCCTGTCTGTGGGACGGTACATATAAAAGATCCCTTGCTGCTTATTGGAAAGAGTATCCTATGTGGCGGCAGCGAGTTTCCTCTAAATACATATGTCAGAATGACCATATGATTGACGTCATTAGCCGATGATAGATAAAAATTAATGTGCTTTAGAGGCGTCGTTAAATAAAACAAACTTTACTCTCTTATTTTGTACCACAATATTTAATATTCCAGTCGCTGGGTACTGGTTGTGTCGGATGGAGGGTGAAGGGTTTCAATCCTATGACAAAAACATTTCAAGCAAACGCTCTACCGACTGAGCTAGAACCCGCCATAAGAACTGAGAGTATAATTATATTTTTTTATTTAAGTTTGTGTCAAATGATTTTATGGTCAATTTGACTGTTTGAATTATGCATATCGACAATATAGCTAAAATCCGGTCAACAACATTGACAAAACATTCGATCGTTACAACTAGCGATTTTCTTCGAAGTAAAATGGGAATGACCAAACTGATCAATAAAGACATTAAGATATGATAGGCTAGTTTATCTCTTTGCGTTAAAACATGTTTTCTAGAAGGGGAGTATTGATTAGGAGTTATTTTGAAAATAGTTAATAGAGATACAACAAAGTTTAATTTATACGTATCCTCATTTTCCAGGGTATATTACGTAACTGCCTATAGGAAAGAACTGGTTGTTTAACGACACCCCAATACATTATTAATTCTGCGGCTATTAGGTGTCAGACATAGTATTTTGGAGTTGTGTGACTCTTTTCCATTAGCTGTTATTAGTGATCTTTTATATGCGCTTTTCCATAGACAGGATAGCAAATACCACGGTATTTGATAAACCAGCTATCCAACTATGGGTTGGAGCCGATATATAGATTAAACTACCTATAATGTAGATTAGTGTCATAATGAGATGATTAATGCATAACGAATTGGAACATGCTATATTAACAAAAACAAAATTAATTAGTAAATAATATTTAAAAAATAATTATATTACACACACCTGTCTATAAATGCCAATGAAAATGTTTATTTGATTACTGGGTGCAGATAAAGTGGAAGTGGTGGTGAACGTATATAATATAATGAAACTCGGGTATACCCTTAAACTCGGGTTTACACTGTTAAGTAAATACATACAAGTATTTGTGAATTTTGTTGAAACAGAGCATCGCTAACCTTGTAAGGATAAGACCTTCAGAGGATAATCCAGAAATTCCGAAAGGGTCGTTAAGATGTTTAATACTGAAAGGTAGGTATCTAAATTAAGATCTTATATTAGCAGAGGAAAATATATATATATGTATGGAAAGTGTTGTCCGGGCCCTAGCCCGTCTGGCTCAGTTTATGAGCTTGAACGTAATAGCAGTCTCGTAGTCTATAGCATCATGTTTTGCGTCGGCCCAGTGGTAGTTCTTGGAGAGGCAGTAATTAGACGAGATCAATAAGGCAGCTGTGTGAAGCTCTAAATTGTCTAGACATGGAACCCGACACACACACAGATCAGTTGTAATGAAAACTACTCACAGACTAAGTGAGCCTCATATAAAACATAATTATCTGAATGAAAGTAAAACACTGACAGTGTCCACGCGTAAATATAGAGGCATTGAGAGTCTAAACGACTAATTATAGGAATCATTTTAAATGTGAAACTGCTTTTGTTTGCACTGATATAACCACACACAAAAAAAGAAGGGTTTAAACAAAAAAAGATTTCCTATCACTTTAATTACGTGTATTAGATGTTAAATATATGATATTTGTAACAGATGGTCATGAAAAGAAACTGACAGTCACCAATAATACCACTGCTTTTCATTAGTAGTCAGAGATCCTTTGTATGCATTGTACAGGATAGAAAAAACATGTCCCAGTTTTAGTGTCTATGAAATCATGAGATATAACTCATACTTATTAAACCCATTTGAAGATGGCGAAGAGGATGAAATCAAGACATATAACTCACATTTATTTAACCCATTTGAAGACGGGGAAGAGGGATAAGATCATGACATACAACTGACACTTATTTAACCCATTTGAAAACGGAGAAGAGGATGAAATCATGACATGTAACTCACACTTATTAGGCCCATTTGAAGACGAGAAAATAGATGAAATCATGAGATATAACTCACACTTATATAACCCATTTGAAGACGAGAAAATAGATGAAATCATGAGATGTAACTCAGATTTATTAAACTCGTTTGAAGACGATGAAGAGGATGAAATCAAGACATATAATTCACACTTATTTAACCCATTTGAAGACGAGAAAATAGATGAAATCAAGACATAACTCACACTTATTTAACCCATTTGAAGACGGGGAAGAGGGATAAAATCATGACATATAACTCACACTTATTTAACGCATTTGGAAACGGAGAAGGGAATGAAATTATGGCATATGACTGATACTTATTAAACCCATTTAAAGGAAGGAAAGGGGATTGCCTCCCAATCAGTGTTTCTACAGATGTATACCAAATTGTCCTTGCTTTGTTTGCATGTTGGCTCAACTTTCGTTTGGACAACCGGTACCATATGTCTGGGAAAGACGCTTCATATCACATTTACCTGTTTATGAGGTGCAATGGGTTGTCTCGTCGAGCCCCTTCTGCGAATCTATAGCATAAATATAAATGGGTTAAAATATTTGGCTTTATAGCACTTACACTTGTTGGTGCTACACTTCTTGCGTGACAGAAATCATCGTGTCATTATTCACCTCAAATAGAGTTGCATGAATATCTTATTTTGAAAATTCCTGCCTTGACAGCAATGGCGTATAAGTCAGTGTCATTTCTGTCAATAATTACTCAAAGGATGTTACGAGGATCTCCACTTCCTTTATCAACCAATGGTATTGGCACTGCATCATTGCCTCCAACTTCACCAGCTTTAAGATCCGCTCAACTTCTCTTTACCGTACGTTTTGCCTGCTGCACTTGTGCTTCTCTGGCTCTTTAGAGCTGTTGATCAATGTTTTGTTAATGAGATTCTATAAGAGCATGAGGAGATGGCCTCATTGGAGGTTGTTGACTATGTTGCTGACGTGGAAGACTAGCTGCTTCAATGAGCATAGGCGGAGAAGTACCAGCAGGGTTTTCAGGATGTGCATCAGGTTGAGGGGATGGAACAGCACGCTAAGAAGATTCAAATGGATTGCTGGATGACACTGGCTGGAAATCGATAATGACAGTGTGCTGTGTGCTAGCAGCTACTAATGGTATGGATGCAACTGCAGATGTAGTTGTTTGAGCTTCCTGTTGAACTTCTGGATGGTCTTCGGCAGTGAGCTGGAAAGCGGCTATGAGGTCCTCTTCCGTTTTGAGACAGTCAACAATTTCTGAAAGCAGGGCAGAAGATGATAGACCAACGTTTGGATCAGTGCCAACCAATGCATAGTACGGTGTATATTTTATTCCATAATGGTATGAAGTATTCTTTTGCTGCTGAACAAACCGAAGGCCGACAGACCAATCTTGGGTGTTGCTGTCAGTGAGACATGCAGCCAGCATACCTTTTATGTCACCGTTGGCCTGTTCCTTTGAAACCTGGCTTTGTGGATGTTGGCGCTTGTCAAGGACTAAGTGAAGATGGAGCCACATTTCCTTCCGCTCTTGGGTTAATTAGGTTGTGTTAGAAATACCTTAAATTACGCTCAGCTCCCCACGAGTAGTGTGATTGTAGATAATTGAAAATGTCTATGCAGCTAACTACTACTCAAAGTCTTGTTTAATTACTAGGCTTTGGTGTTAAAAGTAATGTTATAAATACTTCTATTATTCAGGGGTCTTCACAAACAAACGTTTTTGCTAGCTTCAGGTAACAGAGATTACATGTAAAAGATTTAGCTACAATGTAAGAGGAGAGTCCAGTACAATTTCTGATTTAATACCATTTTAGGTGCAAAAAAATAAGTTGATAAACCAGCCTTTGATAAACCAGTTGTGGACCACTGGTTGGAACGGAAAATAGCCCTAACTGCAAATGGATCCACTGAGAAGGATCGATCCGACGACCGACCGGTTCAGATGCGGACACGCTACCGTTTGAGCTAGATCCTGCTCCGGACACATAGGGAAAATGAATATTTTCAATAATTATATTTGAACATTTTATTTAATTGAAATATTAATAAATAACATCTTTCACGTCCACTGAGAAGTACCAGTTCAATTCTTTCTTGTTTCGACAAACTCATATTTAATCTGTGGAGCGAAAAAAAAATATAGTTAGTTACAAATAGTGATATTTCCTATGTGTCTAGATTTTAGGAACACCCTGTATAAATCTAAAAAAAACTTTTATCTCAAATCAAAAGCCGATGAATAATAAATCAATGTGCTCTAGAGGTATCACGTATATGTGTTCTTCGTAGAAAGGGGCTAGAGGTGCTATTTATTGTCCAGATAAAACAATATTTTCTATCAATAACCACTCACATAAAATACCACCAATGGCAGGACTGACAGTATTTAATGCTCTATCAAAATATGGGTGCAGGTTGGTGGTATCATTGGACGAAATAAAATCCCACTGACGACCATAGTAACATTTCTTAATAAAAGTAATAGAATCAACGTTTCAAATCACTGGGCCAGTATACACATATATACAGTGTGACGCCTGCCAATAACTATGACCCAAAGAAAATATACTGTCACATAGCATTTTAACGACTTACAGGGTGTTTACATTGGACACCCTCAGATCCGCACAAAATATCACTTGCAGTTTTTTTGCACCCCAGGTATCAACAAGTACCAAGTGTCAGTGATGTAATAACTATTCTGTTTAAAAAATGAAATAACGGTATAATTATGCCATAGTATTTACAAAATACCCACTGTCTCATATATTTACCAATCACAGCTGAGGTTTCATTTTTATCTCGGATGCATTTGACGGTGCACCTCGAACTCTAACCCGAGAATCACATGATTTGGTACAATGCAACCTGAACTTTGACTCAGACGATATTCTATTTGCTGGACTTCTATTTTTGTCTAGCACACAATCGATATTGGAAAGTGTAGGAAGTAAATGTTTGCGCAATGGCTGCCTAGATTAGATAACTATGTTCTCGGTTTAAAATTTATTTAAAAAAAACATTGGCTTTAATGCCGATTCGTGTCTTTCCTAATACCCGAAATACACTGTGTGATATTTTTTATATGCAGATATAACGGAATGTTTGCTACATTTTCAGTATGAAAAGCAATATGAGTGATAAGGGATATATTGAGAAGAGACATGTGAAAAGATATATATATATGAAAATGTATATATGTAAAAAGTATATATATGAAAAAGTATATATGTGAAAAGTATATATATGAAAAGTATATATGTGAAAAGTGATATACGTGAAAAAGTATATATATGTGAAAAGTATATATGTGAAAAGGGATACATGTGAAAAGGGATATATATGAAAAAGTATATATGTGAAAAGGGATACATGTGAAAAGGGATATATATGAAAAAGTATATATGTGAAAAGGGATATATGTGAAAAACAATATATTTGAAAAGTGATATACGTGAAACTGAAAGGGATATATATCAAAAGGGATGTACATGAGAAAATATATAATTATGTGAAAAGCAATATGTGAAAAGGGATATATGTAAAAAGGGTATAATTATGTATGTGAAAAAAGGATATATGTGAAAACCGATAAATACTAAAAGGATATGTGAAAAGGGATATAATTATATGAAAAGGGATATACATGTATGTGAAAAGGGATATATGTGAAAAGGGATATCTTGAAAATCTGGCGAGACACCGAATTTTGGAAGCTACATGTATCAACGTCCACCTGAACATTTGAAATTGGGGGTGGGGGCGAATCTTGACAACCAGTCAACGTGTTAACTATTGGACTCTACACCCTCCTAACTCGAAAACTCTTCGGATTTCGGGTACTTTATTTTATCACCGAGTCTGAAAATAGTTTTATTTGACTAAAAATACTTTAGTGATATTTTTTTATTAGTTGGTCCCCAAAAAGGAGGGACCATGCGCCCCCTCCCTCGCTCCGCTGCTCATGATATATACCACGTACACCAACCAATGGTCTATAAGTGGTTTATCGTAGGCCCTGGTTTGTTCTATACCTGTATTTGAGAAATTGCATATAAAAGATCCATTGTCGTTTATTGAACACAGTACCCATGTTGTATGTTGGCAGTAGCATTCGCATCTGAAGTGTACCCAGACAGCGTGGTTGAATCTTAATTGGATATAAGCACGAACATTTTACATAACCCAGCAGGTTTATTTATTTTTATATTTATTTTATATTTTTTGTTTAATGGTTGAGAAATGACAGGCTGTTAGGACCGACCTTTTGACAAGAGATAATAATCGTGCCGTGTATTCCTAGCATTAGTGATGTAAATATGTTTTATCTTAGACAAACTCGACGACGACACAAATACAATGATTGCGTTAAAATCGATATTCTGCACAAGACATTGTAATAGCATGTGATTTCTTATTTTAAAGGGGCAATATCATAGTTGCACAATATAGCGGTTCTCCAAAAATATACAAATTGAAATGTAATGTATTAAATAATAATAATAATAACAATTAGAAAATACAGTAATAATAATTAATACCAATAATTAAAATTATAATAATAATTAATTAATTATAATAATTTTAAAATATTATGATAGTTAAAAAATAATATAATAATGATAATAATAATAAATAATAACAATAATAATAATAACAATTAGAAAATACAGTAATAATAATTAGTAATAATAATTAAAAATAAAATAATAATATTTAATAATAATTAAAATAAGAATAATTAATTAATTATAATAATTAAAAATAAAATAAGAATAATTAATTAATTATAATAACTAAAAAATGAAATAATAATAATAAAGTAATAATAATATTAATATTAAGAGTAGCCTATGTGGCCTAAACGTGTTTCCTCTAAAGATCATGAATCCCAAAACAGCCGCAACCAAAACAGCCCAACCCCCCCAAAAAAGATAAAAAAAAGAAAAAGCTGAAGCAAGTTTCTTATTCAGGCAAATATAATGGTGGCATTTTCTTTTAAACCCCCTTAAATTCGGGCAAAAATCTGCCTGCTCCCTAGTCCAAAATGGACGGGCTGCTTATTGATTATCGATTATTGGTTATTGGTTGGAATCCCGTCCAATGTGAGCCATATATCC
>JAULBS010069721.1:0-22014 GCA_032355785.1 Symmetromphalus regularis | reverse complement strand
GAGAGAGAGAGAGACGTGGTACAGATTGTGTTTGCAGACGTTGTCGGATGCTATGCTGCAAGCCTTGTTGGACTATTTTCAATTCACAATATCCCAATGCATCCATAAGTAATCAACTCAAAACTATTTCATGACGTTCTATAAAGATATCTGAGAGAGAAATATTCCACTAGCCCATGGTTAGCTTTTAAAATCATATTTTGAACATCGACCTTGTGTTTTATATTGATGCTATAACTCGCTGCTGTTACACAAACGTTGCCTTTTTTGATTGGACCAGACGTATCACATTTAATATACAGTTCTACCATTCGTCAAAAATAACCAATGGATATGACCAAGAAGAGGCTATAATATTATGACAGGAAGTCATAAAATGTTTCGTTACGTTGTCGACCGCAGGTCAACAAGATAAACAGTCATTATTAAACGGAATAATATGTGGAAATGTTGACCTAAGAATAATCAAGAAATGACGCGAGGAAATAACGGATGACTCTGAAAATAATGAAATTGAGAAATATTAAATTCAATCAAATAAATATGTATATAACAAGTTATCAAGAAATTAGCCTTGAGGATAATGAATGACTGAGAAAATATCTAAAACAGTGTTCTGGCCTTGCTCTCCAAATATTTCCAAACTGTATGTACATAATCATTTATATGTGTCAGACAGTGCCAACAAGGCTTCATGATAATGTCACTTAATGATTGTTTAACGTATCCCCCAACCAACACCTCTAGAACATGAAAAAAAAACAGTCGGCTATTAGTTGTCATATTGTGGAAAATTTGAAACATTTAAAAATCAGTCTTAAAGGCTGACTTATAAAAAATATATTAAAGTATTTAATAAATAAATCAATCATCTGCCTGCCTGCGTTAATTTACTTTACAATCATCGCCACTTTCTATCGCTGACTCTGAAAGATATATCTGTGTCTCGCAATCTTGAACTGCGTAAGTCAGGTAGTTCCTTCGTTGACACTGAAGTATCTGCACTTGAGTTTGCTCGCCTGTACTCCACACATATTTTTCTTTCTCTTCCAACTCGAGTGCCATGTCAGATCTCGAATATTTTCTATCGCGCTGCTCAAGACAATACTCGCCGAAATTAACAGATGGCAAACTTTCAGTTATGTCATTTCACTGTGAGGGACAAACGCACCGAAGCGGAGAGTGGATCGGCTAATGAAAGATGACACTAATGAATGCTGACACTTGCTCATCCACATCCAGTCAGTGTCACTTTAGTCAAAACACAACCATAGTCAACTGGCTGACACGAAATAACATATCATAACGAAAGTGGACACCTGCGCGTGAATTAGGTCAGAATATGTTACCACGATAGGGGTGGTGGTTGACAGACTTTACCTCGGCAAGGGCATGTCAAATTATTTCTCTCGACACTTACTGAATAATTGATAATTAAAACATTTCTTATTTTTATAGAAGAAAGAGTTAAAAAGAAAAGAAAACTTTATGATACCATGTACTAAAACATCTCATCAATATGGCATGTTTAGATTACAAACCATTAAATAATGATCACACCAGGACATGTGCTTAAAAGTCCAAAACATTTAGACTAAACCTGCATTTAAAATATACCACCGTTTAAACTGATTTACAAATGTTTGAGCATTAAGTTGTATAATCAAGGATTCAGATATAATGTAAAACTTTCACGTTGTATAAACATGGATTCAGACATATATGAAACGTAACACCGATTCTAAAATTGTATATGGATGGATCCAGGTATACGTGAAACATGACTTCGTCTCTGAAGACCGGCGCCCGAAGGAGGAATTTAAGCAGTGGGATCAAATTTCGTTCGAGGTTGGTATCGCCTCCAACCCAGGATGGATGATTCGCAAAGCTCAATGGATAGGCATACGCCACCTGCACTGACCAGTGGTACACAACTAGTTTATCAAAGGCCGTGGTATGTGCTGCCTCGTCTGTGGGGAAAACGCATATAAAAGATCCCTTGTGCTAATAGGAAAGTTTGGCCTATGCTAAGGTAGAGGGTTTCCTCTAAAGACCAGAAGTCACAAAAATCAATAGGTCTGAGACCTAACATAATAAATAATGTGAATAATAAACAAACCATTCCTTCCTTTTCCTCTTCCAAATAGCTTCGGAATAAACAATAATCTGGGATGTCGTGAAACGAACAATTCTTCACTCTTCGACTCTAAACTTGTGCAAGTATGGACCCAGACGTGAAGCGTGAACGTAACCTGCTCACCACAGGCAACAGTTATGCACATTTGTGACTGGAACTAGCAATGACATGGTGTCAGACGTAATATATTTTTTAAGACACTATGTCAGTGACGCACTGAGTTGATAGCATAATTATTGTCAATACTGATTTTATCAAATAATAAACATGACATGGATCATGAAGTTCGCAAGCTGCAGGCTTTTACAACTAAATTAAAGAATACAATTCAATTTGATACATTTTAAAGCTAAATAACTTAGTTATTATTGTAAAATACTGACTAACCCTAAAGAGGAACATTAAGTATGACAAATTTTTTTAAGAATGCTATTTATGTACGGTATTTTTATATTATACAAAAAAAAACCTTAATTGCCAAAACAAAACTATTTATCAAATAAAAGCTATGGTTCTGAATGGTGCTGGTGCTGAAGCAAAATTCATTTCACAAAAACATTCTGTCAAAACTTGGTATAACTGTAAACAATGGTGGAATGTAATTTCTGGTGAAAAAGAATAATCAGTCCTAAGACATACTAGTATTCCCAGGAATATTCAATACCATGATAAAACTTCCCTTTGACTCTTCCTTGTGAAAAGATACGGTTTTGAACTCAATAACAGCTTTGTTCTTTTCATTATCAAATTTCTTTGTTATCTCTCCCATTTATCCATTCTGTGTACTTATATAATATTACCAAAAATTTCTGTAATTGGGCTAATGTCCAAGGGGTAATGTCCAGAGGGTTATTTCGAGGGGGGGGGGATGTCCAAGGGGTATTTTTCTGTCACTGTTCAAACAGATACCGATTTATATAAGATTCAGCCCCAAACGTTTATTCTTGGAATAAGATTCCTGCTCCACTTAACATAACCAATATAATCCAATACTGTGTTCCACTTAAATAACATTGCACCCGGAATAACGTATTGCTGGAACTTGTCATCACTGACATAACATCGCTACGAGTTCTTCAACTGAACAAGACTTTCTCTTTAGTAGCAACATCTGCCGGGCATTCTGTTATTTTCGTGTCTATCACACACTCGCTCCGTGTTCTCGTAAATTGGCAGGTTTCACCTCTTCATGAACATTTGTTGACATTATTCAACTGTTCACAATTTCCTTTCGTCCCATTTACCGAGCTAACCGATGCGTTGGTTCTCCGGATCCCTCTCGAAACATGCCTGTCAAAACCCACACTACACGCTATTGGTTGAGGGCAGGAAAAACAGTACGCGAACAGCTCGCAAGATAAACTCGGGGGCTGTCACGCGTTTCGGCTCATCTCGGGGTCACAAAAGTTTTTGTTTTGCTGAATGACTCAAAACACATGCCCCAGCAAACAGGGTGGGTGTAAGGTTCGCTGCTGACACATGTCATAAACAGACGGCACATCTGACCACACCGCTGTGAAAACTGGCATGTTACCACGTTTGTGAAGGAGTAACTCATTCAGTGGCAGTATATGTGAATGATATTATTTTGTTCGGCAACTGAAATAAGCCTGAACTTGTTAATTTAATTGTTGTTCAAAGCTCAACTTTCATTTACTGTTTCTGCGGGGATTTACGTGTCAACGGAAAAACATACGGTAAGAATAATCAGTAATTAAATGGTTTTTGGTTGTCTGGGAGCATCGCAGTGCTATAATGAAAGGCACTGCTTACAGATGTCTGTCTGATTAACGTCAATTGATTTAGACCTGATGGATGTTTTACTCTACTATAAGCACAACGGGATTAGTGTTAACGTAAGGCGCTGCGGGAACACCACGCAAGGTAAGGTCTTATCGGTTTCTTATAGACGCGTTGTAAACTTGTATCTTATGCTTAATTTCTCATCCACTGAGGCATGTATGTTTAGCAGCTTTTAACTGTGGTGCGAAAAGTGGGAATTAATTTACTGGGGTGCAGTATGATCAATAACATGTTTGCTTAGCAAGAGAGCGGTGTTTTTCTTAGGAATTTGGGTATTTGCGTATCTCTGGTGTATCGAGGTTTTCTGTCAGCCATAGGAAGCAAGTGTCCTAGATTTACGAGCAACCCCATAAAGCGGACGTCTTGTTTACTGGATGATATACGAGCACTCCACTTCGTTTTGATTATCAGGCACAATTACACATGATGGTGGGCGCTCGTAATGAGCCATAGGCGATCACCGCGCAAACTCTACTACTGTCGTCTGCTAGTTAAAGAAGGCGCGGGAAATTGAGAACATATGCCGTGTAAAGCGGTTTGGATAGATAAAATTCCCATTTGGTTTCTTCCAAATCTAACACTTGCCACAATCCTTTGGAATGAAAATGTGCACGTTCTGTTTATTACGTGAAAGGGACAGAAGGGCTACGATAAAGCTGTGTTTATCTGGCAGAATCCCGCTGAATGACGAGTCGGCGTGTTGCTTCTCTGGTCCTAGCCCTGGCGGCTGATTACGGCAACGACTGAAGCCGAGGCAGGATCGATACATAATTCAGCATAAACATTTGGTGATGTGAAATTGATGGCTCACAACAGGACTCCGGCAAGGAGGGAGATCATGAAATCGCCATAAACCTGGAATGTGGGCAACCCGTGATTTTGTGCTCTGACATTTTCTAGCATTTTCGATCTCCCAAGGGGGACAGATTTGGATTCATCAACAGCGCTTTCATTTCCGGTAAATACAACATTTCTTTAGGTTTTTTTTTCTGTAAGTCCGTCATTTTGGAGAAAATTAGATTGTGTGGCATTAGTGGTAGTAATCTCGATCGCTTTCTTTGGTGAATGGCGTCTCTTTGAGTCGTTCATTTGATGGGTATATTGTAAGCGATTCAGGGATATACTCTAATGGTTTTATTGGCAATCGGACAAACATGTAATTGGTTTCTTGATGAAATTGTCTCAGTTTATTTCTGTATTTGACAGGATTGTCTTTGATCTGAGATGTACGCATTTCTTTTTTTTCTTCTTTTTTTTTCAGTTCGATAAAAATAAAATTAAAGTGAAGAAATGCAACTACTATTGTCATTGACTGTTGATTCGAACTATAAAAAAGTACTGCATATAATGTTTTTTAATTTGGATGTGGTTTGTCGTTCATCCTATCCGTTATCTCTCTCTCTGTCTGTCTGTCTGTCTGTCTATCCCCCTCCCCCATCTCGTTTTTCTCTTACTCTCTTTGTGCCTCTATCCAATGATATGTATATTTATTTCAATGAAAAACAAGTATGAATATCATATTTTTGTTTATGTTTGATATTTGTTCTTAAAACTCGTTATTTTACTGTAATTCGCTAACAGTGCCTCCTGTGACTTCTGCTATTTTAATATAACAGTATATAGTATACACTGAACAGAGGTGGGAGGTATTTTAATTAATAACTTTATCATTAATTTTAGTAAAACACATTAAACTCGTGTTTACTAAATCTATAGTCATGTAGAGATTATCAGTTTCGTTACTATAAAACATAGGATATTTCAATCCTCCAACAAAGACTATTAAACAATATTAATTTGTCAAACTTCAAAATGATTAAAAATTGGTATGATCCTACAACACAGACGTTAATTAATTTCTCTACTCTATAAACATCAGATACATATCTAATTACTGCTACTATACTAAATACATGTACATGATGTTCTATTGTTACTTGACAATACATAAACCTGTATGATTATAATGTATTTTTGTGTCATAGTAAGTTATAATTATTGAAATATTCATATTTTTTATTAATAAAAATATCTTTGAAAAATACTTTTGTGAATTCAAATTTTATCCTTTATTGCGTGATTCTTATTACAACGTATAATATATAAATAAACAGCTAGCACGTGATATTATACTTTAATTGAGTAAAGAAACAATTTAAACTATTCATTAAAGTTCCTGTATTTCAGTTACACACAGAAGTGACTAATGATAATGTGTGTTGATCGATTTATGAAAAAGAGATAATCTAACAATGCTAATGAAGGTTTACGATAATGAGTCAATAGAAATGTCATCACATCAGTGGCGGATCCAGAAAATCTATTTAGGGGGTGTCCAATAATATGATTAGGATTCATTAAAGTTAAAACAAATAATAATAATAATATTATAATAATAATTTTTTTAATTGTTATTTAAATCGCAAAAAAATAGCCCCCGCCTTGATCCGCCACTGGTCATGTTCACAAATGTATATGTGTGATGACAATAATTCATGAAATGACAAGATATAATGCTTAAAACAATTGACATTAATTATATATTTAAATTTATAATGTAATATCTGAAATAGCATATATATATTAAAACAATTGACTTTAATTATATATTTAAAAATCGCAGCCACACACACACGCGTACGCACGCAACAATTTATAATGTAATATATGAAATAGCATATATTAAAATGACTATATAACTATTTAAAAAGAATTTATAATTTAATAACATATATATTTATAAAATAATATCGTTATATTTGAAATAAAATATATACATTTAATGTATATCAAAAACAATTTTTAAAAGTTATACATAAAATAATATTAAAACAATTTAAAATGTAATAAAAAACAATTAGTTAAAAAGGTTTTAAATATTTGCACTAGTATTGTGAGCACTGAATCAACTAATAAACGAAACACATTTATATTTTAACGCTATTTATGAAACATATTTTGGTAGACATCTAACAATAATAATATGATAATGAATTAAGTTATACGGCCAGACGTCTCGGTATTACGGACAAACAGGCGAGATAAAATCTACGGACATATACTAACGAGAACTAATACCACGTATCTCTCGCGTGTCTGATTGAATTGTTTCCCGGCCTTGATTGACAGCTGATAAACTTTGATCCCGCCCTGGAGCTTCGAGTGTGCTAAGAATTCCAAATGTTTGCCTACCTGTCAGAGATTTAACCCACTAAATTATACCTGCCCGACCTCAAGTGCTATTCTGGGTTCCCGGCAGGCGGGTGTCGTGTTATAAATTATACAAACGATTTCTTTCTTTACACCTGTGCGGTATTTTACTTACCAAATTAACTCGCATGTTGTTAGAGATGATAACAGTCACAAAAAGTTAAATATGTTATGCTGTATTGTATACTAGACTATTTTTTGTTATAAAATATAAGCACATCATTATATGTTTAAACAGAACGTTTGATCGAGTGTTTGTGTTATTTGGGGGTATGATGGAGATAGGTTCATAGAAGTTTGGGTTTTTGTTTGTTTAATTAAATAATGTATATCCAGATCTGCTATATTGATAATACTTTATTTATATAATCCTACTCATAGGAAAATAGATTTCACACAAAACTTTAATATGTAAGTTAATAAAACTTGTAAAGTACTAAAATCAAAATTGTCAAACACTTATGTAACTTGTTGTAATATATGTGGTAACACTTATGTGAAGAACTGCAAGAAAATAATAAACATTTTGTGAAAAACTTTATAATAAACATGCAAGTACTTTATGTTTAAATTGTCATACTGTTTCATTGTACTTAATGAACATTGATATATAAAACTATTTATAAACACAATAACAAACACTGTTAAATATGACTTGTGAAATTAACATACACACATAATATTTATTTTATGTAATAAAAGCGGATTTTTATTACTGAGTTTTAACAATTTATATGTTGGACATAAAAGTATGTATGTATTAAAGAGAGTGAAAAAAATTATTGGATATTTAAACATAAATTAATAATAATTTTTAATAATAACATTTTTTTATAGTACTATTGTTATTGTCATACTAATACATAATTTTGATATTAAATATACATAGATTTCATTTAATATGAAGGTTAAACATCGTAATATTTAATATTATATGTTTAACCTTCAGATTTATACTGAATATTTATTTTTTATGAAATCTATGTATTTTTAATTTAAAAATTATGTATTAGTATGATAATATATTATTTTATTTAAATAAAATGCTCTAGTGTTTTAATGGATTTTTCAAAGTAACAATATGATTCATAATTTTATTATTATTTATCAATTCTTTTCAATATCTAAACTATAAAATTAACGAACCCTAACTGATGTTAAACATAAAAGTGTATTTTCTCAATTTTATTCAAGATTAATATAGTGTTAGTATCATAAATTCTTGAAATTATTGCTTAGTAAAATTTAATAATAAATATTTTAATATATTACATATAAATTTTGATAGTTGCATTTACTTTAAATACCAAAGTAAATACCAAAACATTAACCATTAAAAAATAAATATTAATTTTATATTTAGTGCTTGTAATTGTTGTTGAGTTTAAAATAAAATATTATTGATGGTTTTATTTATTTATTTTATTATTATTATTGTTTAATATAGCAATGTCAATAAGATAACATTGTAAAAATGTATCATTTTATGTACGAAAGCTTATTTGTTTACAAACATTTATGGAAAAAAATATAAATTAAAAATTATATGGATGATTTTTTTTTATATAATTAATAAATAATAAAAAAAATTAATAACGACTCATTTCATTAAATTTTGGAAAACATTTTATAATAATTGTCCTCAAGAATGAAAATGATTATATAATATAATTAGTGTTCCAAAAATGATACAGACACACTTAATAAACTAACGATATTCAAATATTCTATTAATTTTCACATTATTTTATCTCTTCCTCTTTGTTATATATATTCTAAAGTAATCTGAGTTGTATACATTTTACATAGAGCGTTGAATGTCGCTAGTATTTTTATCTAAACTATTTTCATGGTTTTGTTTTAGACTTGAAGGACCGGAAACAAAGCATGGCTAAAGAAACCATCATACTATGAGTTGATGGATATTTTATCTATTAAATACCATCATAGAAAATAAAGACATAGTTTTATAAATAGTATTTATACATACTTTAGGTTATTGCAAATTATGTTTTAAAAGATCTTTTCAATTACTGTTTGCAATGATTTAAAATTTGATTTTGAAATTTCTTCTTTGAACAACTCATGTTCATTGTATTTCGGTATTAAATATTTAAAAACAACATCATAGGCAGATGCAGACATTTTGGAAGGAGGTTCAACGATATATTAAAGAGTTTTAATATTGACAACTGGAAGGGGAGTCTAAAGTTAGAACTTTCCACATATACAATTATTATGAAGAGCAGAACATTTTAAAAATCACTTACTGGGATGGACGCTTTCTATGAATGACTCGTGTTTATCGGTACCTCGTCTACCGTATTCGAGTAACAATGTGTGCACAGACATTATGGTTATGATGGAGTGTAACGTGATTCTGTTCTGTTAGCGGTTTGAACAAAGAGTGGCCGGAGGTCAAGCCAGGAACATGGCACCTGTTCTGACTGGAATAACACATCCGTGTAACAACCAAACGCGACCTAGCAGCAACGTTTGCTTTTCCTGTTTACACCAATATCAAACAGGTGTCATGTTTGCAGTCCTCGGTCCTAGCAAACGCAGGAATTTTATTTGTAAATCACACACTTTCCTATGATGGCATCGCAGTTCTGTACACGAAATACCAAGTACAAATGTACTTAAAAATAGAAGAACGTTGTAAAATAACGGAAAGCTACATGGAATGTTTAAGATACACGATATTTAGTAAAACTATAAAGTAAAATTTAAACAAATGAAATTTATAAATTAATTATTAAGTGAATGATATTTTAATACGTAATGATACCTGATATATTTGGATTCCGGTATCATAATACATATTTCAGGCTATCCAAACTTCGCCATTTCTGCATGTCTTTTCATTTATTCTTCCACAGATAGAAAATTTTTACTCATGTCCCAGCGCTATTCTTACGAGAGTTGGTTAGTCCGGATAAATAGTAAATATTTTTCAAAAAAGGTGACAAAACATCGAGTGGATTAGGACGTTAATCTACTTCGCATCATAATATTAGTTTATACGTTTAAACCATCATTTTTGTTTAATTTAAATACTGCAGTAAAACGTGGATAGATAAACACTGATTTTAATTATTTATTACTAAACTATTATATTGTAAAAATGAGCACAAATGGGTTTTATTTTGTAAATAAGTAAATTTTATTAAAAAGAAATTTTATTTTGTTGGTAAAATCTCAGATTGGGTACATTTTATAAAACAGTTCATGCAGGTGAGTAAATATATTGTAACTTTGGATTTTATGACATGGCAGTAATGATATTTTATTTAAATACGTGTAGTGTGATTTAAAAAAAAATATTTATACCTCAGATAATGCTATTTATTAATACTGTGAAAAAATGAATATTTTTTAAAATAATATAGTTCTAACAATAGTTTGTGTATTTGTGAAATTGTTAAAAAAAACATACTTTGATTTAAATATTATTTTAAAAGTTTGTATAATATTACAGTAGGTAAGTAAATAGTTACGTATTACACACACACACATACACACATACAAACATACACACACACACACACACGAAAGAAAAAAAACCCTTTAAATTAGTCAAATTCATGGACACATAAATTGACTAAAAGAATTTTTTTTTAAGGTTATCTAATACTATATAGTATTCATGAATTTAAAATCAGTAATATCCACGAATACAAACTTTAACTGAAATGTTAGTTCAAAGGTCATCTAATACTATAGCACTTTGGTACGTATTCATGAAGTTGAAATTGGTGATATCCACGAATACTAAATTAACTTTAACTGAAATGTTATTTTAAAGGTTATCTCAGTGTGTGTGTTATTGTATGGGTTGTGTGTTGTAGGTCAACACAAACATGTTACTGGGTTTCCACTGCGCCTCACGTTGCTCGCGTACACAGGTAAAATGTCAAAACACGATACACCGACAAGTTTTAATCTCAGGCAAGATTCAGTTTCAGTTTACATTAACCTCAGTAAACACAACTCGATCACAGCATGTGAACATTAATATTTACTTTGTGTGCTCAAACGGAGTTGGCTATAGCTATGGTTCTCATTATAATAATTCAGAATTTCATTTCGCAAATACGTCTAATTAGAGCCGTTACAAAGTAATACAATTAGTCACAAATGTTCAGTGTTGTGAATTAACTTAGGTTTGTAAGCCTATGGCAGTTATTACGATCACGGCCCGATAGAAATTTGGAAAAAACCTACACTGAGGTCCAGTTACATTTTCAAGTAGATCATAATTATATAAACGTATTCAAGAACAGTTAAAAATAGGCTAATTTCGTATCAAATTTACGTACTCACAGATTATCAGATTTAGATTTAAATCTCTCATATTACATATTAAAATAGAAATAATAAATTGCATTTCGAATGTGGAACTTCTAATTATTTAAAATATAAATTATCATCTTATATGCATACTTACAGACTAGTAGCTACGTTTAGGCCTCTAGTGCTTAGCTATAATGTAATAATAATGCGGGTGTCACCAAAAGCATGTGAAAACAGCTCTATGTATTCTGTATGGATATCCAGCGCTGTATTTGTATAATCAGATGCGTATACAATAAAATAACTCAGTGTTTCTCATTCTCAGAAACATTGTATACCCGTTTTGATAATTTTGGTCAAAATTTAGGATCATCTTTAAAAATTGTAAATGTAATATAAATGTCTTTCATTTCACACTTAAACATCTGAAATTGTCGAATGTGCAGAATATCTACGTTGTGGTACACGTGCGTTTTAGACTTGTAGTCGTAGCATGCGTCATGAGACACAAATACTATTATGGTCATGTTGTCTGATGGGTCACTTATCAGAATAGGTTAAATGCCACACAGAATTCATTCTAACGGTCATGTCGCATGTGTAAACATCCTTGATGACGTAATAATGGATTGTTGAGTTGGTTCTAATAATCTGTCACGTGTTGTCTGTATCCCCCCATACGTGTGTTAATCAGTATTACTTACTTAATGTACGTATTATACTATTATAGGCTTCAAGCCGCTTGTGTTTGATGTAACTCATTTTAAAGATGTTTATATTAGTACATGTATACTATAGTCAGTATGTTTGGTTGAGTATATTCAAGTAGAACTAGTATTCTGCAAATATACACAACCAAAAATACTTTGCAAATGTTACAGCGCTTGTTATTAGATGAAAACATTTGCATCAATTATTTTAAAATTATATATTTGAAAGCGATTATTTATAAACGTTGAACGTCTGGATAAAATGTACCAAGCCTAAATAAAAGTTCGTTTAAAAACATCTATAATTTGGATCATTTTAATTATAAATAAATAATTTAAAAAAAAGTTTAAAATAAATAAAAAGAATAAAATAAAAATACAGAGGATCAAACTAATAAAGAAAATATCACTGGGTGCACATTTTGAAGAAAAATCTGTATAATTAAAAATCCTTTCAATATCAGTGGACGTAATAAATGTGAAATATTAGTCTATACATGGATCTGCAAATCAGTTAAGATGTTGTGTGTGAGGTCTACAAATAAAATAAGGTCACTCTTCACTTCTTCCTGGTAGTTAAAATAAACCAATTAATGGTCGTTAGTTAACGTTTTAATGTGTCAATTGGGCATTGTCCTGTTGATACAACGCCTTTAAAAATAGCCTGTCAAATAATTTACTTGAATAGTTTAGTAAAGTCTCGTAATGTTTCTTCTACATACATTATAAGTAAAGATTTGTTTCCGTCGAGAAATACAGTATTCATTTATATTTTCATTTTTGAAAGCTTTGAGGATCATACTGCTTAGTTTGATACGAACGTTTTGGGTAAGACTTTCATATTGTTTTGTTTTCTATTACTATATTCTGAAATAACAAAATTATATATATATAATTCATGGTAAACTAATATGTCTCTCAATTTAGAAAGTCATGTCAGGTTTCGACCGTTTCAGAAACTACTGGAATATGCGTTGACAAAACCAAATATGTACAAGACCAAAAGAAAAAAGATGGACTATTTGATCACTCGAAATTCCAGCCATTTATACAAAAACACAAACAACACACAAATTATAATAAATTATACTAAGATAGTAATTGGCATTAAATTATCATAATATAAATGGAAGGTATTTTTTTAAATGCTTGTGTAATGATAAAGAGAGTCTTTTGATATTCTGTGTGAGATTTTGAGATCTTTATACATCTATCCTCTCCCACCGTTTGCTGTTGGTGTTTCCCGTCATACACATTCACGTCTGCTTGTCAAAACACTCACTCTTGTTTCCAGTGCAAAACTGCCCATTCTCCAACCACGATTCGTTTGGCATGTCAACACGTGGAACAAATCCTCACTACTTTCCGTCAATAGGATTCTGTCGCTTCTTTTATGAACGTTATAAATGCCTTTGATTGCGCCCCGTGTTCCATTGACAAGTGTGGATTTTATGAACAAACCTTTCGAATGTCAGAGCAATCCCCAACTTGCGCCTGCACTATTTCTTTGTTAACGGGGTGGTCAGCTGGCCGGCCGGATTACAGTCACAACGTTCTTACGCAATTTCGTTGGCACCGCGAAGAGCCGATAACGAGCAACATCAGACAGGATTCCGGGTGTGTACCGCTGAAGGTCTTGTTTATCGGCTAAACGTGCGTCTGCTATCAGTGTATCAGTCAAGACGGATTAGTTGTAGTCGAGTAGTTTTACTACTAATCTTTGTCGATTATGAAGATTATAGCTTAATCATTCTGACAACAGGTAATTCCATGTTTTATATTCGGTAATTGTTATTAACGGCCGTTATATTTTTATTATATATTTTTTATCAGTCACACTTAGTATATAAATTAAGAATATGGTATTTCAGTGATATTGCAAGATAACTACAATCATGATTTCGAACATTAAAAGGCATACGTTTTATATTCCTTTTGAGGAAAAATATTAAAATTTAAATATTTTATTGACAAAACCTAATTTAATAGTTTGTACGTTGTACATAATGCTTATCATGTTTTTGACAGTTTTTACTTATTCCAAGCCAATGTATTTTGAAGTACTGATATTGAGGTCAATATTTTCCTTTCTCTGACAATAGAAATATAATAATGGTAATTTCTAATACTAATAAACCTCTAAAACATGTATTGTTCATTGTGATGCGGCATTATTTAAAAAAAAGTGTTCTTGTTGTACTATTTATAACTTTCGTAAACTTTGTAAATAAATGTGGACACTTTCGTACTGAGAGAAAGATAGAATATTTTATTTTTCCATTGTTTTTATTCTGTATTATAGAAAACGAGTTCTATTCTATTCTGTTCTTTAAATTATTAAGAAATAATACAGGAGTTGATGTAGACATTTTGGAAATAGGTGTCCGAGAACATTAAAAAAAAAATGAATGGTGATCCAAAGTTACTACCAAATTAACTTTTTTTAATGTGGCCGAAAAGGGCAGGGATGTGTGTGATTCGGATGCTACTAACAGAGCCAGCTCTGTTGACCGGGTTATGACAAACTCACTGATTGCCACATTAAGATATGACTCTAGCGTTGATTTGGAATGACTCAATCTAAGTCTTTTAACAACACGGAGATTCAGATACGCTCTGTTTTAACAACTGATTTATCGCTGTATGGAACACGTTTCATCCCTGGACACCTGCCGTCTAATGTCAGCAGTGGGGTGTGTCTGTAACCACCACACGCCGCCACACCTGGCTGTTCATGGAGTCAGTAAATGGCAAGCACAAGCCGGGGATATTTTAGAAAATGGGAATCTTGATTCCAATGCGTTATGTCACAACTGCAATGCGTGCGACTCTTTAGTGCTGTACCACGAGCAATATATATTATATAAATACGAGTTGAGTCTAGCATTCCTATCTGTAATTACAGTCTAATCAACATCTCTAAACTGGAACATTTCATACAGTGTCTCACAATGGCGGTGTTTGCTATCTACGTCTTTCTTAAATATACATGTACATTACTTGGTCATTTTATTTAAACCACAGAAACAGCGTATATAATGTGGATCAGTCATTATATATGTAAACATCCAAACTGTAATTCTTTAATAGTCTGAAACCATGCATGTATTTGGTAAAAAAGACATTTTGAAGTTAAAGTCTGTGGAAACTTTAAAAATTTATATAAGCACGGACCAGCTGTGTGTGATTCTATTTTTATTTTCACACCGCTGTAAACAGTTCTGACAAGAATTCAAACTATTCGGAATGACGCGCTCTCTAGATTCCAATTCCGTTTTTACTTCTTTTCTTTTCTTCGGACGACATACGTAGTATGCAAACACGTATGAGTTGCCTTGTCTATACACATAGATGACCAACTAATATAAATTATTAAATTCCACATACTAGAGAGAAATATAATTAAGTTGTTAAAACAAACAAGAAAATATTAATTTATACACAGAGAATGTATTGTACGTGTATCCCAAGTAAATTGATGTACATAGAAGCCACGAAAACACATGCGCGCACACACACATACGCACGCACACAACACACATTAATATAATTATGGTAGATTGTTATATTTTAAAAGCACATTAACGTAAATTTGACTTAAATATCTTCCCACGGGTTTCTCCAACATGGCTGAGGACTTGTCAGTTTGCTGGCGTTGTTTTCTTTGAAGCAACTGTTTAATCTTATTCACTTTGCGTTCTCCTGTAAAACACAACCCAGCGCGGTGGAACGTAGTGGTGTTCTCTCTGTCTGACCGTCTGTCGTTCGTTAATGGATACAAAACTCACCGGTTACATCACCTGACGCCTCTCTCCGCTAAAACAGGTGTGCCGTATAGAAACACGTTCATCGCTAATATGATCTGCGCTATATATCTGTGTCAGTCATCACTTTTCAACTTTAGTTGTTAATGTCATTATTATTTTACTTGTAGCAATATCAACAGTCTGAGTACATACGTATATATTTTTATACGTGGTTTGTACGTAAGTTGCCTTCGTTAAATATTGGAATTGTTTTTTAGCTTATAACTCAGAAACAATAGCTTTTCCATATTAACACCGTTTTGTAATAAAAAATATTTTTACAAAAAAAATAATTAATTAATTAAAAAAAATTAAATAAGCCACAAACAGTAAGTCTTCGTTAGTTACATGTTTCTTTAGATAACTCCTACATTTGATAATCTATACCCAAACATTTATTCATATGTTTTAATGCTTTGTGAAAATCGTAAAATCAGTGGTTACATTCTAGAATCCATGATTTTATTCTAAATACTCTTCGTCTCTTAATTTCAGGGTAATCAACAGCTGATTACAAACACTACACGTATGGATTTAGTACACTGAAAACAGTTGTTTCAACAAAATAGAATCTTTTGAATACTTCAACCACCAAACCCAGCACTATGGGTTTCAGAAGACGTCATAAACGGACCATGGATAATGTGTGGTACATTGCGGGATCTTGTGTGCTATTCTTCCTTATTGGCAATCTCATAATGTTTCAGAGCTATCACGGATTTGTGGAGAATTCCCAAAAGCCGAAACAAGATACAAACTACATACAAGATACGGATATTTCCGACCATTCCGTTTTTGTGAAGGAACTTAGCAATGAGTTATTGAGTGCTTCAATTGGTAACCCTAAAAACTACCAATATTTTGTGTTTGAAGGTAAAATGAGGAAACTTATGGGAAATACAAGAGATGGACATCCTAATATGAAGCCGTCAGTTCCTCATCTTAGACTTGGATCTGATGGTTTACCGAGAATAGTAGACCATCTTTTAGATTGTGATAACATTAAAAACATCACCGATCAGAAATATATAGCATCTGGGTGGACGAAAGCTGTGTTTAAGGGAAAGTATAAAGGAAAACCGGTCGCAATTAAAACGGTCGACATTGGCGGACAGGATATTAAGTCGTGTATGGAAAAAATGACGTCGTTTGAACAGTGCTATCAAAGAGCCGCGCACAAGATTATCAAGGAAATACTTGTACTGCAGGCATTACCTCACGAAAATGTCATAAAGGTAAGAGCATGCATGTTATGCCACCTAGTCTGTGACAGGTCTACCTACACAAAATTACACATTTCGATCCATATTTTCATATTATAAACAATAGCAACAACAAACTCTTAGTGCCTTTTTTGTTTTTGGTATTAAAATGCAAAAAGAAAAACACCAAACTGCAAACCTACCAAGACAGCCTAAACGGACGTTTCGTTGGCGCGTAGTCCATGCAAATCTAACATTTTACTTTTAAGCCAGTTTTCGTCTGCGTAACCCATTTACTAGGAATTATATATTATAAATGGGTTATGCGAAATTAAATGGATTACACAGAATTTGTTGCCAATTTTTGGTTCTGACAGACCTGAAATGTGCGGGCTTATGAGATATTTTTTCCACTCGAGTTTTGTAACTAAAGTGAGATTGCTACTTGCAAAATGAAACCGAAAGTCAAGGAGGTGTTTCTTAGCATTGCCATATCAGTTTAGTTATATATATTGATTACAACAGATTTGATAATTATCTTTAAAAAAAAACTAAAAAAGAAAAGAAAAGAAAAAAAAAGAAAATGTAATTACTTTTTGTTTGATCGAGTTTTAGCTGAACTTAGATGGATAGATTTTGAATTGTTAAGGGCACTGGAAACTCTCACGCACTTTATCATGCCTTTACCACTGAGCCTTTCCGGTTCATGTTTCTTTGGTTAATGGTATTATGAAGTAAGAGGAAAAGACGATTACAGAAAGTTGTTTGTACACTGTAGACATGCCGATCTTATCTCTGCCTTTAGCCATCTTTTTGTCAGTGGCTTTATGTTTGATCAAAGTTAGCTTGTCAAAAATAAATCTTAAGTCACTCTCCATTGCAATCAGATTTGCGTCTCTCTTTGAAGTATTCTACCTAATCCTGGTAACAACTCGTATCGTAATTGTTAACTGGATCTCTGCTTGCTGTCCAGAAATGGATCAGATCGAGTTTGTGGGTTTCAACAGATTTGCCACCAATGGAATAGGACAAACTCGTTTTTTTGCGAACACCTGGTTTCATCACTATTTTGAAAGTGATTCGGTCCGGCCTCGTCTCTACGTTTTGCTCATAAACGATTTTCAACATTATAACTGTTTTGTCATTAAAATGAGATATGCTTTATCTAAACGACGTAAATGTCATTAAGCTCAGTATATGTGCAAAGAATCATATCCCCAGAAGACATTTCGACAAACACTTGACGGAATCCACTCATGAATCAGAAAAGACAAAACCTTTGTTTAAACCAGTATCCCTGCATAAAGCAGGATCCAAAGGATTTTTAGGCAAAATCTCATGGGTCTGGATTCACTGATTACTGATAAAATAGAGATGGGTAATTGAATGGTACTGAGGCCCGATTTATCTTTGATGGTTCAGTCTTAAATGACCGTTTTAAACCTACGGTTTTAAAACGTGTGAACAATTTGATCTGTGAATGAAAATCGGGACTTAATATCACAAGTGGCGTACTTCGTAAAGCACATAATTTCATTGTCAAGTTTGTACAGTTCATTGAACTGATGAAAATCTGTACAGTATCAGAATAATGAGTTATTTTATGAGATATTTTTGTAGCACTTCATATCGTAAAATGTCTAGATTACATAACGCGACTGGGTGTGCTTATTAGATTATGTAACACGTACGATAAGGAATTAGATCACCATGTGTAATGAATGTTACATTTCTAACTGAAATATTAAACCAGCATGTCGGATCGTTATACATATGGTTTAAATATACATACACGTGCTCTTAATTTGGTGACACATATAACAACAGCTTAGAATCAGAAATTGATCTAACTTTTGCCAGCCTAAAGGTTCTACATCTGTTGTATGACAAAATCCCGAGATTAAATTTTCACAACCTGTAGCTAAGCGAACACTTATTGGATGCTGTACCCATAGCTTAGTGTTATCATTCTGTTCATGAGCTATGTGTTGGGAATATTAACTTTTTGGGTTTCTTGATTTAGCATAAACCTTTTGACTGTAAGAGATAGATAAATTAGTTCATTTAATTTTTTATTTCTTGCAAGTATTCTTTCTAATTCATGAATAGTTTCTATTAAATAATCAAGTAATACTCATAATATTATACTGAAGTCGAACATTAAGAGCGTACAGCTAAATCACGTAAAAAGCAAATTATAATGTCATTGTTAATTACTTAATATCAGTCAAAGTAAGAGTCCATTAGTGTGATATTTAATTTATATTCTCTATTACTTCAGCTGCATTTCAGTCTGATGTTTAAAATATTATCAGCAGTATGTACTGGCAAGCAAAATTTGAACCAAAGAAGAGAGACTGAAAGAAAACAAAATAAAAAGTAAATTTGTAGCTGTATTGGTTCAAAAGATATTGCGATAAATATCACCTCGTAACTGACAATAGTGATTTTAAAATATATATCCTCAACAATTAAAATCGTTTAAAATTTATACACCTAATCTCTATTAAAATCACTATGAAACAGCACCTATAGATAAAAGCAAAAACAATAATAGTAACAACAACAACAACAAAATAATTTGAAAAATAATTAAAATAAAATAAAATATAAATAAAAGATAATAAAAAAAATAGTTCGTAGGCAGGAAACTGCTGAGCAATTCAATGCGTAACGGTCACAATACTTAGATTACTAACATTCTGTCAAACAGCGGGGGTCTGTCGAGGACAAAAATAATACCCAAACCTTTTGAATGTGTCAAGCTTGTACGCATTATTAGGGCTGAAGTGCAAAATAGAGTCTGTTCATTCACAAAATGTCATTTTGTTGTCACTGTATTTCCAGACAATAATCGAAAATGGCTGTTAATGGCGTATTGACAGGCCTAAATGTACTGCGAACGACCCATTCTTTGTTTGGTTGTGGCATGACACGGTCGATAAATAAAGATTTGGACAAGCTCTTATAGAAGAACTAAAGATTACACGGTGACACATGAAAAGAATGTGTTCAGCCGAGAGGTGGACGCCATCTTTATGTGAACAAGACCTGATGCAGAACGCTGGAATAAAGAAAACATATTTCTCCGCGTGCCACGTGATTGTACATTTAAATGCATTTAGATGATTATAATATCAAGTATTGTGTCTTTTCATACACGTGTTCATACATAACACGTAGACCATAACCATCCTCAAGGGAAATGTAAAAGTAATTCGTTACAGGTATTACAGGAAGTAGAGCCCGCCATTTCTAGAATATATTCTACACCACTAATCAGCAAATGACTTGGGTTTTCTTTTATGGTCGTTAATTGCCCATCATTCACTGTATATCTTTTTATTATTTCTATACTCGTATCTATCTTTGAAAAAACGGAGCCATCCAGTATTATTTAGAAACGTATATAAAAGTACAACATATAGAATCAAATATTGACATTTACACATGTGAAGAAAGCATGAAGATTTTTAATATTAATGTTTTACACAATCATGTTATGAGAGAATTTATTAATATAATCCTAAATAAGACTTCTTATTGTATGAGCGAACTTGAAATTCTCCTCTTGTTCTCTTGAACAGTTGAAAGAAATATACTGAAACATGTATTGCTAGTCTATCCGATTGGCTATTTTTCTGTCAATTTAAAAACCGAGATGGCCTCAGTGGCTTTATTGACTAATTCCATTCTTTAAATATATATATATTACTACCAAATTGAAACAGATACACAACAAAAACTAAGTATTGTTATATGCTTGTATTTTATAATGTTTTGCTGTCAAGGTCTTTTGTTCATCTTAGTAAACAATATATTTTCGTAAAATGGAAATGTTAGGAGTCTGCCTATTAGTTTTTCAAATTACCTGCAAGTACTTTGAATTTATTATCAGAGATGAAGGTTATGTTGTTGTAAAACGGAATGCAAATAAAATGACTTTCTGATACAATGGACAGCGAATGTACATGTCCCCTGGTTCCAAGGACAGGATCCTCACATCGAACATGTTGCTTCTAGTTTATTAGTATTTCTTAATTACTTCCACCTGCCACAAGCACTCACACGACTTCTGCTCATATCAAATTTCATGTCTTTTTTCTTCAGGTGATTGGCTTTTGCGTTCCTAAGCAACGGTATAATGGCGACAGCAATACAGCCGTCGTCATGGTAACAGAATTGGGAGAAACTATTGATCTGATTAAACTTCTCCAGATGTCTTGGGAAGATCGATTACGGGTAAGTTATTAATTGAGAAATGAAGATATCAGGATTATGTTATGTAATGGATACGTGCCTGTGCGCTGAATGCCAATATCGAGAGAGCTTGCCGTGCTTGTATGGGCGACGCGCAATCACGTCTGCTAGATCAATACAAACAATATGGCCTCTAACAATTTTTTGGATTCATCCCTTTCAAGATTATTGAACTTCAAACAGCTTTAAGGTCTGATGTATAGGGGGGGGGGTGCGTGGGTTGGGGTGCTATCCAGGGGTGGTACTGAAGCTGGAGTATAAATGGAGTATAAATTTAGGCTGTCTTTGGTGGTACGCATAGTCGTACGGGTTCCCATTTTTGTGGGGAGGGGAGGGAAGGGGGCCTTGGACCTTCACTATTGTGTATGCTATCTGGGGTTAAGGGTGGGGTCAATGGATCGTCATCATTGTATACACTTTTCAGGGTTAAAGTTCGATTCAATTAATATTCACCAGTGTGTACTGTACACAAACCAGGGGTATGAGTGAATCTGTTGAATTATATCTAATCTAAATACCGGCCTCCGTGGCGCAGTGGTTAAGCTATCGGACTCGAGGCTGGTAGGTACTGAGATCAAATCTCAGTCGAG
>JAULBS010069710.1:0-22016 GCA_032355785.1 Symmetromphalus regularis | reverse complement strand
GACTATCTCTTTGTTATTGTTTTCAGTTTTAATGCTGTAATAAAAGGTTGGATATTTTTCAAAGTACAGTTAAGTGATAACTATTTAAAATTGACATACTCACAAAAAAGAAGCAAGTTTTAAAATGCTAAAATTCACAATGTCTATCAGCTGCATTTAGTAAAAATACTCGAAATAAATGAATGTGAGGCACATGGATACAACTAGTTATACAGTCATACAGTATTTCCAAAGTAGTTATATCTGCGCAAATAAAATCCTATATAGCATGCAATTCCATTTGTTTAACAATCCAACATTAGAATCTGTGCGACCAAACATAATGGCTGGGTCTAAATGTGATGTCAGTATTTTCACGGCAAATATTAATGATTACATCATATAGTGTAGTTAGCCTATACCCCCATAAATTGCTCCTTTAGTAGACATCTGCAACCGATTGCTAACAAGTGACCGCCCCTCTATTTTCTTACTATGGAAAATAACAGATTCAAAGCGGTTGATGTGAAAGCATTTATTGATGAACAAGAAAACTGGAGTACAATTTTAAAAACTAGAATGTGGACTATGTTTTTAAAGTGTATATACTTACTAGTAGTGAAACAACAAATGGACAGTTTACATTAAACAATGTAATGGAATTTCAGTGTAGTAATCAAAAATACTGAATTGTAAGTGTTGCTATTCATTTTTATGCGCAAACAACGTTTGCCTTTTGCATATACAGAGAATTTAAAAATACTGTTTTCATGTTAATATACTGTAAAATAAAAAATTATTAACAATTGGCTTCCTTTAATCAGTTTTACTCTGGGTTTACCCATTTTCTTCTGAAAGGAATGAGAGAAAAAGACATATATTGGGTGGTGGTGGATAGGAAAATCCCACCCTCGGGGTCACAAAATCATATGTGCTGGAATCTGTGTTGTTTCACCCCAAAACCTGTTTGTATCTGAGTAATTTTGCCTTATTCCTATTTGCTCTGAGTCGTTTCACCCCTATTGTAAGATAGTTGTTAGCAGTATTATGTGTATTTCTGTAAGAGTGTATGTATGTTAGTGTAGGTGTTTGCCTTGATATATTATATATAAATTTATTTATTACCCATATGGCTCAACATATCTTGGTACATACCAAAGTGTTACATCCTAGTACTACGTCATACTGGGAATTAACACTTTTGACATCATATTATTTCGCATAGTTTGTTTCCAAAAAGGGAATAAGGTTAGTTTCATTTTTGTTGTTTCACTTGGGACATAAACATGATACGAAATGGGAACTCATTTAATATCCTATAATTATGTGCATAGGTGTAGGTTACAGACTTCTGTTATCCGGCAACTCCTACATTTTATAATGATTTTTAATAATATATAGCATCATAGGTTTCTACATATTTTCTTGTAGGTTGATCACTTCGGCTTCGAAAACGGTGATACATTCAAGCAGCGCTACCTGATAGCTGATCAGTTCTGGAACCATAATGGTGGACCTATATTCTTTTATACTGGGAATGAGGGAGATATCACATGGTTTTGTAACAATACTGTGAGTAAATATGGTTTTGTTAATTCTATAAAATTTATATTTACAACTTTCTGTTTACTTGTTAATTTTATACTTTTTATTTTGTAATAATTTTATTAAAATCATGATCATTTGGACTGACTGCCTTGTTAGCATGTATGTGATACATTTACTTATTGGAATCATCTGGGGTCAGACCGGGGAAGCACTTTGTATAAGTCCATTGATTTAATAATTGAGTATAAAGCATTTAGTTTTAAAATTAAGCCTTACTGTTAACTGTAATGGATGACGTTAGTGAATTTCATCAATCTGGTAGACAAGTCAACAGACCTTTGCTTTTGATTGGAGCAAGAACAACCATCCTATATACCCTTATCAGATCAATCACTCCCCTAAATTGAATAAATCAAACTTCTTTACTATTTTAATGGTTTACTGAATCAAATCCATAATGATAAAAACAACTTTCTTTGAATTCTTTTGTGTTACCTTCACTATAAACATCCTTGCATACTTTCCATGTGATACCACCACTCTATCCAAACATTGGGTTTTCCAGAAATGAAAATTTGAGTCTGCAATGCAATAAAGATGAAAAGAAAACAATAAAACCACAGTTATTGCTGATCAGTATTGGGTGAAAGGAGTGTTTGGAGGGTTGGGTTACTAGATAACTATTGTGATGTTTTCATTAATTGTGTAGTGTTTCAAACCTGTAACAAAACAGTGTTCATTCAATTTGTTTGGTTTTCTATCTTCAGGGCTTTATGTGGGACATTGCCAATGAATTTAAAGCACTGCTGATATTTGCTGAACATCGGTATTATGGGTTATCTATTCCATATGGAGCAGCTGTCTTCAAGGTAAAATTGTGAGGAGATAACTGTAAACACGTGCCAGTAAACAATGTTTACCATCATAATTACTGCATCATAGATCTGTATATAGAGAATATCTAGTTAATGACAGGATATCAGTTTTATCCTCTGAACGTAAAACAGGTGACCTCCATGAGAACTGCAGAGCAGAATAGAGTTCTGGATTCAGTGTGAATAGGATGAAGTTGATACCTTACATAATTAATCTGTTCCTGCCTTTTATTTGCAGTCCAACAAAAAGAGTAGGAAATGTAGTACAAGTATATATTTGTAATTACAGGTTGTAGGCTTACAATCAACATTTTTTAATGTGATATGAATATATTTCAAGAGCTAGATCTGACAAAGTTGTTAAGGGGTTAGTTGTCAAGTTAAACAACTTTAAATTGAAAACAGACTGACAGTGTACAGTATTAATTTGGGTCCAGCTTGGTTTGTCACATGGCAGAATATCAAGTCATCATATTCTGTAAAATAAAAATTGGGTTAAATTATTTACTATTTTAATGACAAGCGGATGTTTTATGATAATTCTTGTTTTCAGGATCCCAAAAAGCTGAACTACCTAACTTCAGAGCAAGCTTTAGCAGATTTTGCCGTTCTTGTGAAGTTTTTAAAAGACACAACACCTGGGGCTGCATTTAGCTCAGTGATTGCTTTTGGTGGATCATATGGTGGCATGCTGGCTGCATGGTTCAGAATCAAATACCCAGGCACTGTTGATGGGTAAGAATTAAGTATTTCAATCAACTGATTACAAAATTTAATATAAATTTCGAAATCAGTAGTAGCCTATTTTGTTTGTTTTGTTTCTAAATTTAAGTAACTCACCATTTTTCAGAGCACTTGCAGCATCAGCTCCAATATGGCAGTTCCAGGGACTGACTCCGTGTTCAGCATTCCTGAATGTGACCACTAACACCTACAGCAGCACTTCAAAAACCTGTGCTGACAATATCCGTCAATCCTGGAAGACCATTGATGAGATGACCACCACAGGTATATTGGAGTAGGAATTTACCATTAAAGGCCACCCTTTACCCAGGCATTTATTATGCTCATCAAGAGTTCCCAAAGCATTTTGCTTCTGTGTTTTCCTGCTAACATTCTCTTAAGTGGGACGTAACCATATACAATTCAAGTTCATGGTCCTATCATAATAGTGGCTAGCAGTAGTCGGGCACAACATGCAGTTTAAATCAACCAGCACAGTTGATGCCAATTATATAATTGTTAGTGTGATGAATTTAAAAATATTAGTAAACCTACTCATTTTCAGCATGTTATTTCCACACCTCATAAATACCTAGGCAAAAGCCTGCAAGTTGTAATGAATATTTATATAATTATCTAAACTTAACCACTAACATTTATCTTCTACTTGGTGAAATGAAGTTTTGTCAGCATGAAGGAAATGTTCTTACAAACCAATCGTCTGTTATGTATTTAGTTCTCATCAGTTGATATTCTTAGTGTATTCTTCTTTCAACAGTTAAAGGAAGACTACAAGTGAGTAAAATATTCAGGTTGTGTACAGATCTGACAACAGGTGCAGATGTGGCTATGTTCAAAGATTGGCTGACAAATGTCTGGGTGAACCTGGCTATGGTCGATTATCCATATCCTGCAAATTTCCTGGAGCCTCTTCCAGCATGGCCTCTTAAAGTAAGCAATTTAATACTTGTTATCAAATTGAGAAACTAAATATGTAAAATCATAACAGTTTACATTAATTAAATTAAGTGTTATAATATAATAAATGAAAGTTATAAAAAATATTTTTGTCATAAGATAGGCATTTTGATACAGTCTCATTTCAAAGTAAGCAGACGGTCAGTATTTAAATTTAAAAATTTTGTTTTTAAAATGTAATAATATATATTTTAAAATTTATAGATATTTAAGCAATGTACCAAGTAATGTTTTATGATTAAAAATACCCAGAAGATTGTAAGACTTAGTCAAAGTGATATCATTATCTCAGTATGTATACTATATGTTAATTAAATTAGGCATTTAATTGCAGTGCCCATTTTGAGGTGAATAATTCCATAAGGACTCTGGACATTTAGAGAATCCTACACCAATTCAGTGAGATCAACCACATGCCACAGATAAAAACAGATTTACAGTTAATTATACAATTTATAGCCATGTGATTTTAGCAAATATTCAACTCCTTGATTGTCTAACAGCTGTGCACTGAATTGTTGTTTTAAAATATAAAATTATATAAAAAGAGTGTAGTTTGTGTATGCTTCTACAGGTTGCCTGCTCAAATTTGCTTGATCCTTTGACTGGAGCAAGCCTTATCAATGGTCTTTACAAAGCTGTTAACGTCTACTTTAACTCAAGTGGAGATGTTAAATGTCTCAACACGTCTCAGCAAGCAACTGGTAACTTAGGAGATGCTGGATGGAATTACCAGGTTTGTTTTAATTTACCAAGGCAATGCTGGCTAATTCATTTAGTATAAGATATCTTTTTTTCAATTTTTTTGACATGCACAAAGTGTAAGAATTTTATTTCTATCCATTGGACTGAATTATCTAGGTTTTTACTTGTACTGGAATTTTATTATTTTATTTTAAGGTAGTAAGATTTTAAAATATGCCTGATGTTATGGATATCTTCATAATTACATCACATAAAATTAATGTTCATTCCTTAGATTATATTTACAATGGCCCATTTGAATGTATCGTAATGAGACTTGTTATAGAACAGGTACTAGAGATGCAAAGTTTGTTCATTTCATTTTAAGTGAAAATTGATGGCACTGACCATTGTTCCACATCACTATTCCAACTTAAAATTACAAATTTAGCAACAGACTAACAAAGCCAAGAATTCCAATCACTATTAGTAAATATAAAAATACAGAGTAAAGAATGTATAACATTGTTTCTCTAGGCCTGTACAGAAATGGTTATGCCACAATGTTCTGATGCTAGTAGCATGTTTGAACCTGCAGAGTGGAATTTCACAGAATACAGTCAAGGATGTTATGAAATGTTCCAAGTTAAACCCAGGGAATACTGGATCATTGAGCAGTATAACGGAAAACACATCAGAGATATTGGAAATATTATTTTCAGGTAAGAACATTTACTTTAATAATACTTTGTGGATATGGTTGTCATAAATATTGCTTAAAATATGTTGTTCCTTTTTGGTTAGAGAGCAAAGTCACAGCATTAAACATACATTTCATTTTGTTGTTTGCATCAACAGTTTCCTCTTATGAATGGTTAAATTAATATTATTAAAACTTGGTGTTAATACCTTTAAGAGCATCAGTAAATTAATTTAAAATGTCATATGCCAATAAACAAAAATGATAATTCTTTAATAGTTATGGGTAAAAATTAATGCAGTAAGCTGTAGATTATTTTCTTTGTTCCAGCAATGGCTTGTATGACCCATGGTCTAGTGGTGGTGTTATGGAATCTTTGACAAACACATTGATCAGCATACAAATTCCATATGGAGCTCACCATCTCGATCTAAGGTTTGCAAATGCACAAGATACATCATCTGTGATAGCTGCTCGAACACAAGAAAAAAACATCATCAGACTTTGGTTAAGAGGGAAACATGAACAAGTACAACTTAAAGTCTCAGACAGTGCAAAGCAAAGAAACAGCAGCTTCCAGTGAAACAGTCTGTTGTCACTGTCTCATTGCATGCACAATACACTTCAATACTTCAATTTAAAAAAAAAATTATGTAATTTTCTCAAGTTTTTAACTAGTGACATATCTGGAACATATAGGTCACTAACCTGTGTTACATTCAAAACAGAACTCTGCAGATCTAGAGTCGTATAATGTTGTTTTACAATTTACTAAAGGTCTGGCTGAATTTAACAAATACGTACAAATTATTTTAAAATGACCATGTTATATGGTTCGTTTTCATAATATTAATTTTGTATTTTATATTTTCTATCATCTCTTGAGTCAGTTTGACACAAATCATTATTACCTTTTATACATGTAATCCATAATGAACATTCGAAAGCCAAAATTAGTTTATATTTTTACATAGTTGAGAATGGATTTGTACTTAAGTATTTTTGGCCATGCACCTGGTTATTGCATCTCATTTAAGAATTTCTCTTTTCTGGTAAACAAGACATTTAGCAGCAATTTAACTTGCCCTACAGAATCAAACTTGTTCAAGTGGTCATCTCTTGTGCATCCACTATTTTTAAACACACACCTTTCTAATTTCCCACTTATATATCTAATTTTGTTGAGAAAGACTTGTGACTCAATAGATGTTTGACATAAATGATGTAATATGAAACATCAAATAAAACATCCACATCAGTATTTAATTACTAATCACTGTAGCAAAGGTATGATCTTCATCTCCATGTCAGAAACAATACTTGAAACAAGCTGTCATTTCATGTTTTTAAAAAATATTTTGAAATACTTTCATTACTATTGAATTGTAAATTTGTTTCGATACATTTCAGTATATTCATTAGTTACAAATTTTAGTTACAAATTTACACACAGACTTTAAAAAAATCCCAGGCAATATTTTGTATTTGCACATTGGAGACAAGAAAATAAGCGCACAAGTTTTTTTTATTTTTAATGCACAAAAATCTATATATCCATTTTAAATTATATAATACTATAGATAAACCATTGGCAAATGGTGTGCACAACAGATGAATGTTCTTGTATAATTATTCTTAAGTTCATGAAGCAAAACTCTTTTTCATTTAATATTAGCAAGTGGAAAGAACAGTAGACAGCTCTGGAGAATTGTATATCCTGAAATTATAAGGCAAAAAACATAAATGTTAGCCAAATGTACACACAAGTTAAATGGCTTGTATTTAATTCTATTTTATCACGATGTTTTTTTTTTTTAATGAGGATTCTTTATTTGTTTGAAGTCTGGTTAAATATGAAACCTTGAGTCATCTAAAACACTGTAATTTTATATATTGTTTTTGTCACCTTTGCATTTATAATTTTAACCAATTAATGGGCAACTTCATTACAAAGAACATTAAGAAGCCCAGTGTCTGATGTCAGTGTAGTGTTTGAACATAACAAGTAACATAGGATTCCTAATTTTATTGAAATTCATTCACAATGAAATTTTAATACATTTTTACTGTTCAAACCATTACTCTTCACACAGAATTCACAAATAATTTTACAAATAATGACAAAGTACTAAAGATTTGAAAACTTAATATGGTTGCTAATTCAGTTTGACTATAAACTGGTAGTGTCATGCCATGTTAATACCTCAATTGTACCACACCTAAAGACCACTTGAACTAAAAACATTGTATGATGCCCTGTAATCAATAGTAGCTCACCTTGCTACATCAAGTCCTCCCTTTTCACATATCACTTGTCTTGCTTCTAAACTACTAGTGGCAGCAGCCAGAAGAAACTGAATAAAGGTACCTCTGATGTCATTATCGACACAAGTAGCTGTAAACAAAATAAGATATTTATTAAGCAATACAATAAGTTTTGCAAACAAAGCAAATTATAAAAGTACTTGCTATGCATGGATTTATGAGGTGAAACATAAACACCTGACTTAAATTTTATATCTATTGTGATATTTGATTTACAAATGGCAAATTCTTTTAAACATGACATGGATGATCCCCTCTTAAAAGTACATCCTTCGTAATCTACAGGTGAAAATGTTAGATGATTCTGCTCCATAATTTTCTTGTTTATCACAAACAGTATAAAAGTAGACACCATAGTGTGTGAAGTTTTTGATTATGTGCATGATTCCAAAAATATTCAAATATTTTGTATAACCCTAATGTAAGATTAGGTTCCACATTATAGTATAATAAAAATGTTATTAACTGATAACTGACCATTAACATCTAGCAATATCTTGACAAGTGAAACCAGCCAGCCAGACTTCATCACAACTTGTATCACTTCAGGTAGACTTGATATTAAAACAGTCAAACCTGCAACACAAGTTAACATTCATAAAATCATTAATTTACATAAAATTAGTTTTCTTTTTTAATCCTTCCACAAAAATCACCAACTTTTATACAAATAGTTGCATTTCAATAGAATTTTGTGCTCATTCTATTCACTCAACGGTTTTAATTATGGCCTTCTGTGCAGTACTATTATTATCTAATTTCTGTATGGCTGTATCATGAATGTCTTCATAATAGTTAAAATACAATTCTGATACTGCTTGTTAAAACAATGACTTAAAATACAACTATTTTGAATCTGACTGTTGAATAACTTTATTCAAATACCATTAAGACTAATTAAAATGCTACTTTTTAATACTTTATGTTAAAACACCACATCATCATTATGCTCTTATTAAAACTGTTAAATCATTTTGATACTGATAGTAAAAAAAAAAATATTTTTTTTTTGGAACTTACTGTCTAGTGAAATGAACCACAGAAGTTTAATACTGGACCACAAGTTAGCATACAGTTGTGACAAAACCAGAGTAGGATAGCGGTTAGTCTCCGACTTGCAGTATGCTTTTTTCAGAAATGATATGCAGGCAGCCAAAAATTCATTTCTGTGCTCAATATTTACATCTGTAAAAAAACAAAAAACCATCATGACTTTTATTTAAACATTGAATAGTTCCAACATTTATAATAAATGAGAACAAAGAAAAATTAAATATCTTGCTCATTTAAGTGTCAATAATTTGTAGGTGTTAAAGATGTTTTGTTTTACAGTGGTGCTGTATGGTATTATTTCTAACTTTGTAACTAGCATGCTGGTCAGAACTGAAAACCTCCATAATCTATTTGTGGGATATGCATTTTGTATTTTAAGTATTTCGTTTTATTGTGCATAATCCATTTACAAAATATGTTAATTATTTAATTATTGATAATTTAATTGTTAAATGGAAACCCCATAAAATAAGGAACAGACAAATAATATAGACCATGAAACTGTCTCCTTATTTGATGCAAACTTAAGATAGGTTACTTAAAATAAGATTGGTGAGAGCTGCACAATCAATTAAATTTAAATAGAAAAAGGTTCAATATGGCCTTGACCTAAGATCACATTTATGTTTCATATAAAAAAAAAAAAATTAAATACTGACCAGTGCTAGTAAAATATGACCATTTGGTGCATTGGTTTGTTTTACCTTTTCTTTTCACCTGGCTACGAAGAATCATAAGTCCCAGAGATGCAAAATTAGATGTTAAAAGCAACAGATTAGAATCAAACACTGGAAATAAAAATAAAACAAATCTTTATCTATTATTTTAACAAAACCATTGGTCAAAAGTGAAACCTTTATGTTTAGTTGTCCACACTGAGATATAAATATCTATGCATAAACAAAAATAAAAACAAGTTTGATGATGAAATAGAGATTTGATGACACACAAGCACAAAAAGAAAGGTTGGCTACTGGGCATTATCCGTTGATAAAATATATGTAAAATTACTGGTAAAAATATTAATGCCAGTACGTGGACAGTTTCATAGAAGGATGCAGAATGTAGTTTCCTAATGAATGAACAAAATATAGGATAATTTTTTTAATTAAATCATGATTTATTGCTATTCAAAATATATACATTAACTTAAGTGTTCACAAAACTCACTAAGTTAAATTTTGGATAAATGGAGATGACCATATAAATGATGTGGTACATATTGGTACATTTTAATAAAGGGTCTGTACAACACTTACACAAACAGATTTTGGGTTTGGTCATCCAGAGTGTTATGTATTCAGTGGGAATTGTAAAATATTTTATTCCAACTGATATACCATGGAAAGCAAAAGTTTTGTGAGAACTTTCTGCAAGTTCAACTGGTTGATATGAACAGACAACTACATATCCACTGTTTTCCGATGCAACTTATTACATGGGAAAACAACAGGTTTGTAACTGTTTATTATATATCATCACTAATTATTTATAATTAGCAATAATTTCATTAAATAACAGAACTTTCTTAATCCACAGAGCTACATGTAGTTTGTGTGAAATTGATAGAACATTGAGTTTTCATTTCTTTAACATCATAAATCCTCCATATGGACATGACATCATTACAATACTGTAAATCATGAAATTAATGTGACTGACTTGGTCTGACTAAAATGCAACATGAAATTAATACAAGTGGCTGGCTTTTGGTACAGTTCTTTCGGAACAACATACATTTTTGAAGCAATCGGCTGGTAATACAATTCCCTAAAACTTAGACCACAACTGTTGTTGTTGAAATCACCTCACTACTATAAAAACTAACTGATTATCAAAACAAGAATAAGCTGCAATGTATTATCAGCCTTTATACCAATTAATTGTTTCTGTATTTTCGTTAGTGTTAGCAAATAGTAATGATGAAAAGAAAAACACTCAACAGACATGTACTAATTAAAAATGAACATTGCTGATAACTATTCGGCCAATCCAACATTCACATAAAGACCACCTCCAAAACAGACTTATTTCTGTCAACTGTTTTGATGGCATTCAACACCCCTCATTTAATGTGTGAAGTGTACTGTCATCTTTCATCAAAGGTTGATCCTGCACAGATGAAATTGACATGTCTGGGTTGAATCTTTGACCCAGGTGGCTCTTTTATTTCATGTTATTACAACTTAGTGACTGATCATGCTGTTTTCTGCTAAGGCCAAACAAAACAATACCCTTGGTTCGGGTCACATGGATGATGACTTTTTTTTTCTGAAGGTTAATTTATGAATTGTTCCTGGGAAAATGTGGGACATTATGACTTGGCAAATTTGGGGAAAAGTCCACTTGATGTCAGAAGTTGAGATTACACTAAGATTCCTAATCTTTTCCTGGCAATACAAATGGCAGCACTTCCTTATTTTAACGGCCACTAAAATGTTATGGGATCAACAATTTTGATGTCGGTAGCATATAAAAAAATTTCTCTCACCTCTATAAAATTGTCTATAGTCTCAATTTATGGGCTCTGGAAAAATACGGTCAGTCGGGTGACCTGAACCTAGGGTATTTTTTTTTTATTTGGCCTTACAGAAGTAATACATGTTTTAACACTTGATGGCCCTTTTTTTTTTTTTTTTTTTTTTTTTTTTTTTAAATATTTTCATTAATTTTTTTTTTTATATATTTGACTGGGCTCATTCATGGATTGGGGCTCAGTTCTTTAAATATGTGAAAAATGTGGAGCATGGGCGTATTTTAATTTTTGTTTGTTTTGTTTGAAGAACCCATCATACAATTGTACACTTGTTAGAAATGAATGTGTCGTATTATTAATGTGAATAACATAGACTCACATGATCACATTAATTTTAGGATCTACACTATTTAAAAGAAAATGCAGATTATGCATGAACAAATCTGTATTAGATATATATGTAATAAAAGAAAAATTTATTACAGCTTTAAAATGTCTTTATTATTGAAATAGGATTAAATAGGTATGTAATAGGACCTGATATAAGCAACTGCAACCTATTCCTATACATACCAACTTGAGGCAGGTACAAAAACAAGTAGTCCATCAAGATGTGAAACTGAAAATGAGTTCCTGATAAACTGGGTTCAGTCACAGTCAGGTTAAGGAAGATGCCACACAAAGTACAAACAGTGTCCTGCAAGAAAAAGTTTCAGTTTATTTGTAAAGAAATGATAGGCAAATAATTAATATAAAAAACAATATTTAAAGACCATAATTATGTGTTTTATAATAATTATTAGACAGAGTATATTACCTGTATTTCTACATCTCCTTTGTTTGCCAAAAGAATTTCCATCTTTTGTTTGAGGTAATCAACCAAAAGAGAGTGCAACCCTTCATTCAACAAGATTTGTCTAGCCTCCTCCTCCGAGGTCAGGTGACAAAATCCTGGTAGTAGGAAACGTAACACATCAACTGTGGAGAATGCTTCACCACTTTTGTTTTGTGGCATATCTTGTTGTGCTACTAGTATATCTGAAGGCATTTCATCAACAGTGTCTTCACTCTGTTCTGGGCTTGCTGTGTGTAACTTGCAGTCACTTCTCTCTTTATTTAATGTCATATCTTTTAGATTTTGGCAAACATCACTGTTCTTCTTCACAGATACCTTGCTGGAAAAAACAACCTATAAATAAAACTCATGCCAAAAATAAATAAAACAATCCATTAAATAGTAGGGCTTTTTACATAAACTGTTTAAAAAAAAAAGTACATTTCACTTAAGTGATGGAAGAAACATTTCACTAGAAATGGCAATCATAATTGACGTTAGTTTACTTTAATTCAGACAAACCAAGTTCTGTTTGTGATGCGGTATTCATTGGGATTTTTATTTTACCCCAACTAATGTAAGTCTCTTATGTGGGAGTTATAAACTTACCATATATGTACAAGGAAAGGCAAAATATTGAATATTTCTTTCTTCAAGGATGAGGTTTCTTCTGCTAACCATGCACCTAGGATACGTACAGATGCAATAACAATAGGACGATATGATTCCTAAAATAGAATACAGTGAAGTATTAATATTAATTACATTAAGTCCAGCTTGTTTGCTCATCATGTCCAACACATCATCTAGTTTATCTAGTAAAATGTACATGAATGCCTGCTTATCATTTCAAACAATACCAATATCACCCCCATAATAATTAATTTATTAATTAAAAAATGGATGCCAAATAATCAATTTTGTCAGTGCATACGTTATTGAAATGTCAGTTCTATTTTGATTTTATAAGCCATTAAAAACAATTTGGTTTGTACTTTCAACTCCATTATGTAATCGGATGACATTCTATTTTTGAAGATTATAAATTCATAGAAAAAGTATGAATAATTTTTAAAATCATGATTTACATACATGTGGTTGCAATGCTGCTTCCTCTGATAGAAAGAAGACAATGCTGTTAAAGGCACCAACCATGGCAGAATGGAGCTGAAGAACTTGCTTTTGGCCCAGTTGAAGTGATTTGCCCATCGTCATGTAGCCAATTATAGCCTCCAAAAGAGCATAGTAGGCACAGAGGACATCCATTTTGTTTTCAATCTTGAACAAATAAAACCTTTTTGTTATATAATAAACACTTAGGATATGTTAATGAAAATAACACATTATATAATTATTATATAGCTATCACAGAGAATATCCATTTTGTTCTCAATCTGTAACAAATAAAACTTTTTTATATAATAAACACTCAGGATAGATTAATGAAAATAACGCATTATATAATTATTATACAGCTATCACATAAGAAATGCAGATGTATTTATTATCATTAAAAACTTCTGTACCACTATCACGATGAAAATCTGTGGGTATAAGGATATTTTATATATATATATATATATATAGTCAAATCTTATTGGTTCGACACCGGATCGGTTGACAACAAGGCTACACTCGAACCAAATGTGAAGTCCGGATGTTTTTGGTTCAGTAATCCATTAAATTAGCTATGGATAGATCGAATAACTCCAGCGTCGAACATAAGCCTTCGCTCGAACTAAATTTTTGGTCGTCTGGTATAAATCAGTGTAATTATCTATATTTCCCTCGAACCACTCATCCATGAAATATCAATGCTAAATAATGGATCGTTTGCTTTGTTCCGCTTAGACTGGTACAAAATCTGTTGAACCAGATTATCAAAATTGCTGCGCTTGTGCAGTCGATTAATACAAGCTCAGGATTAATGTTTTCAGTGTAACGGGAATTGCAATGACAACAATGTTTACTATGTTGTTTGTTTGGCGATTATCGGTAATTATCTTTAAAATACAGACAACAATTCAGTAACTGTTAAATGAATGAGCTTTTATCACGATTCCAATCAAATAATTAATGTAGGCATGGGTCTCTGCAAAACGTTTCTTTGATCCAAGGAAAACCGTTAGTATCACTGAGAATTAATTAACGCTTATCACGCCAACAATTACACATTTTTAGCACTTTTTTTTGTGTGTGTGTTTTTTATCAATGAATGCCAACATTTCGTTTTCTTATGTAGTAGTTCCAAATTTTATAAAGATTTCATATTTTATTTTGTTAGAATTTTTTTAATTTTATTTTGCTAGTCCAGCCATTAATCTAACTGGCGAAGTGGTGCTTTTTTTCGCTAAATGTTTGCTCAAGTCGCCTACTTGTTAGCATTAGTGAAAAGTCGAAGTCACCGTAATATTTTCCTCGAAGAAAAGTGAAAAACAAACCCCAATAACAAATGTCTGACAGTGACACCGATTTGTGATGCCAACTAAAAAAAAAAAAAAATCTTTATACACAAACAAATAAGTTTAATAACAAATCTTGCATGACTCGTGTTGATTGTCCCTTGACAATGACCAGCTATTTCTAGCATCGCAAGTGTTAAAAGGCATTGGTGGCTGGTCTGCATGCTCGCTTAAAATACGGACACTGCAATTTAGTATAATACTAATTAATTTTCAATAGTTTCTAAGATAATAGATGTGATTGGTTGAGTGGTACTCTATTGGATTCATTTCTCCCATTTTTATCAAACATTTTATATTTATATATTTTTTTTAAACCACAACAATTGTTAAAACATGGATTTCTTTTTCAGCAGTAATAATTTCAGAATTTATAAACTGTATTACATATTTCAAGCCTGGAAATAATTGTTTGAGACGTTCCTGTCAAAATGGCCTAAGTCAGTCAATTTGTGCCGATCAAAAACGAAAACGTGCCTGTCACAAAATTAAATTGAAATTTATAAAATCTTATATTGAAATAAATAAATATTAGTTTTAAAGAATAAAGTCAAGTGAGTTTTTTTATTGCACACCTCATCACATTCACAGATACAAAATTATACTTCAACTTTCGAATTTTCAATCACATGGATGCATTTGTTTGTACCAAATCGTCACTTACCATTTCAGCAAAGTACTCCGTATATGCAAAAACTTTTTAAAAATTGTGAATAAAATATAGTGCCGTGAATTCAATTACGTGCGTACTTATTTCCAGTTTGGCTATTCACACCTTACCATAAATGCATAATACATTCAACAAGTTATCAACATTTCAGTTTTCAGTTTTCTTTGTTGTTCTTACAAAGATTATATGTGATTATTCATCAATAATTATGAATATTCTTAGTTAATGTGAACGGAAACTAGAGGGTAAGATCAATAAAAAGTTTGTCTAAAAAGTTGCATCATGCATTAGTTCAATCGATAACATATCTTATCGGAAATATATATAGCACATGGATAGTATGCTGATAATGTCAAAGTGTATAAATGAAACTAACTGAAGAGTTTGGTAAATGTTCCTTTTTTATTCTTTTTATTACTGGGGGACGTGGTCACGAAAATAATTCTTCCTGAAAATGTCAAATGAAAGCTTGATCGCAATTTTTTTTAGCAGCGAAAATAATTGCATATAAGGTACTGGAACGTTATGTTCTAACAAGCTTTTTCTGAAAAGTTGGAGGGGTTAAATATGAGGTAGCAACAGAACAACAAATACTGGGAGGCTAGTTTTATTGAAAAAGGATGCGATTTTGTTAACGTCTTGTCTTCATGACCAATCACGTGATATCAGCAGGTTATGTTGAAGCACAGGCCTGACGTTACACATTTTAGCAGCATATCCAAATCCCATTTACACCGCTAATTCTATATCATCAACCGATATCATTTAGTGACAATGATGGGGCAAGGGACATGTGGATGTTAAACAAAACATCATCTAAAGTTTTAGCGACTTCAAACTAATGTTGACAGTCATTCGGAATACATCGGCCAATTACGGATTCTAGGAGTTCAAAGTATAGTCATTGGGCTTGATCGGGTCTATTAATAGATTTACACTATAAATGCAGTGGCGACTGTTCATTTACCACTAGGCATATAATAATGTAAGCATGCCATGTGTATGATCTTGAAACTCCACAAAATATGCACATTTTAAACGTACCCCAGCATTGCTGATTTTTGTGTCGGACAAAATGACCGCTAATATTAAATTTGTGACTGTCAAATTTGACAAATGACAATTTTGTACCGAACGTCCGTGACTGAGCACTTATTTCCAAGCTTGTATTTTCAAACGCATTATATTAAACGTATTTTCGTAATATCGTTTTTATTTTCAATTCCCTGTTACAGTAATATTCTGTTCATTAATAAATTCACGTGAATCTAGATAACGCATTTTTTAACATTTGTTTATTTATTGTATTGTATGTTTGTATATTTCCAATGTCTCACTCAATTGTGTTTTCGTTGTGCAGTCACAGAAATATCCGATATTGACCGAATGCTTTGGTCGAATTCCCCGTTGGGTCGAATACATTTTTTAGGTCCCCGTGGGTGTTCTAGCCAATGAGATTTGACTGTATATATATATATATATATATATATATAAAATATATGTATTTTTGTAAAGTTACCAACATACAATCCCTGGTTAGAAACCTATTTAGTAACAATAATTTGATCACATAAGTACTCATGAAATGAAGTTTTGCATTATCAGATTAGATATGGATAAACTAGGTAAAACATAAAAGAAAATCCTTCTACCACACTATCATATTATGCTGCTCAAATTGACACTGTCATGCATTTCAAAGTAAGTTCATACTACACTGTAGCAAACAAATATTTATGACTGGCACTGTTAAATTGGAAATGTTGGGTTAAAAGTATTTTAACATTATACACATCCACGTATAATAATACCTCCTGAGTGTTTCCTTCTTCCAGCAGCATCCGGACTTCAATACAGGCCAGATGAGTGATGAGCAGCACCAATTTGTTATCCTCTGTAACAGGAGGCAAGACATTCTCCACTCCACATACTGTTACAATAAATGAGGCCAACTTCAAAGCAGGCTCTCTCTGAGCTGCTCCTTTAAAAAAAGCAAATCAAAAGGTATTTAAAGAAAATTGAAAAAGTGTAAAATAGTGTGGGATAACTGGAACCAGTTGAAGTGTGTTGGCATAACATTTTAATTTTAATGCCTATACATCACAGAATATTACAAGAGTATTAAAATTCCATTTGCTGGAAGCTAATAAAAAATAAATGTATATACAGTGTACTCTGAACTGGCATCTCTATACACCGGATTTCTGTGTAAACTGGTACAATGTCACGGTCCCGTCTACCGACCATTCGTTTACTATGACGTAGCATCTGCCTAATGTAATAATGCAGGAGATAAAATATTTCACTTAAGTTAGCCAGAAAACAACAACGCATTGAATTATCATTAAAAACCAGTCAAGTTAACTGAAGAATGTAAATCGAATCCTTAATTAAAGACCAATGAATTAGCTGAAAAATATAAGACAGGCAGACAGACGGTATACTAAAACATAATGACCACTACCGGCAACTATACAAAGACAACATATCTGGTTAAAGGAAACAGGTAACAAAGAATGAAAACTCCCAAAACCTAAACGAATTATTGCACCAATAGTTTCAGCAGGCACGGGCCAAATCTCTACTGATATCTGCACCGATCCTAAAAGACAGATGGGAATTGTTGTTATATAATTATGATACTTTTCAAATTTGGTGAGGTTATAGATTTGTACTGTTAGACATCTCTACAGTCCTATTTTTAAATTTTAAATCTAGTCTGTACTTGTGGTTCAGCCATAACTCGACTCATATTTTGATTATCGCAAAGATGATTGGTTAATAGCTGCTGGTTTATTCATGTTCATGTATTGTCTGATAACTACAAGTTAATTTTTTTTTTTAAATCAATTTTAATGTGGTTTATTAAAAACAGCACTGCAATCCCGTGCTCTTCAACACGTGATATGTTGAACATCAAGGACAATAACTCTGCATGCAATTTGAATAAACTGGCATGCTACCTAAACTGGCATATTTCAGTTTAGATAGTGTCCACTGTATATAATTATTTATTAATACTGTAAGGAATGTTTCTATGCAGTAATTCCTGAAAAAAATTACAATTTTTATTTAATTTAAAAATTGTATAATTTTTATTTATTTTGTTTTTTTTGAAGAAGAAAAACAAACTGCATAAAGTTAATGATAAAATAATAATATTAAATATAATTATAACAACAAAATTACCAAGTTTACACCTGAGCACTTCGTTAAGGGTTGAAACCAAGGGACCTATCCATGGCATCTTCTTTGTGTCATCCTGAGAAAAAAACAGCGTATAATGCTATTTATTTTAAAACAACATAAAATGTATGAATAGATTTCATTTTTTTTCAAATCTATTCTGAAATTTGAGTTAAACAATATCATTCTCATATCTTTAAATAGATTATTAGATAGACATGAGTACCATAAAGCATGTTGTGCAAAACAGAGTAAATGATATAAAATGGAAAAGTTATATAATACTTAATAAACAGAATAATGATAATATGAATACTGTATTGTATTATTTTCTATTTTAATGAAAAAGTCTTCATTGTCTATACTAGTATCAGTGGCTATACAAGTCAGATTGGCTGTTCTAGAAATAAACGTAATTATTAACCTAATCCAAATATTAATTAATTCAATTATGTAGGTGAGGCTCACCTTTTGTACTTTTGTATTATCACAGCATTAAATTGAAATCTCTGACCAAAGCCAAATTTAATTAACAATGATTTGATAGTTCTACTTATAGTGTCAACAAGACAATAATAATGTACTTACGGCTATGTAATTTGATAAGAAAAATCCTAAGATTTCACACAGTTCAAACTTGTGAGCATCCTGAAAGTTTAAGGAAATCATGTCATTTAAAATTACACTGTGAACCAGCATATTCTATATATTTAAAATAAAATATGTGTGCAGACAGGGTCACATCCAGGGCTTGAAATAATGTCCAGGTGGTCTAGTGGCCAATTGCATGAACTGTCCCCCAGGATGAGTTAATTTGGGAGTTATGGTGGTTAAATCTATTCTTAGGTGATCAAAACTTTCACCACATGAAACCAATTTTTAGTTTTGGTGAGCATCAGAGGCAGACAAGGAAACTTTGAAAAGAAGCTTAACGATCTTTTAACGAGTTTTAAGAATGGAGTGTGTGGTGTGTTAAATGTTAGTTATGATCAAATTAAAATGAGAAATGATTACAAATTAATGCCAAAGAGGATTGGGGTGTCCTGACCTGGATCTACCTATATGACCCAATGTTTTAACTAGTAAATAAAAGTTACATTTCCCCAATGTAAATTTTCGAAACAATCACTTTTTTTGCACTACTTTTAGAGGTATGAATTTTACAACATACTAATGGTTTAAAAATTGTAGTCATACTGTGATGTTATGTTTAAAGATTTCATTATGTTTATAGATTTACAATTATATTAAACTGAGATAAATAGTATGTTAAGTTAGCATAGTTACTTCCTCATAAACAGGTACAATGTAAACTGATTAGGTTAGCTTTGTGAAGTAATAAATAATAACAAAATAAACATAAAGAAAATAACAGATAATCCTTAATTAACCTTAACTAAATTTCTTTTATGCCAATTAATTTCTAAGCAAGGCAAAACTATTTTAAAATGGGAATCACCTGGTGTTTTTTAAAATCAGCCACCAACCAATTCATCACTTTGTTATAGCATGATGCATTGCCAGTCCATGTGTGTAATCCACAACTTTGCAACAACTGTACCAACAGACTGAATGCCTTCTCGTGTTCTGCAGTGACATAAACACATAAGAAAAACAGATATAGATTATTAAAATTATATTTGTTTTCAACAAATGTGCATTTAAATCAATATTTTGATAATAGAATTTATAGACTACGAAAAACAATTATGTTATGAGGATCAAATTAATTGTTGGTGAAGATATTATTCAAATGCAGATCTAAAGCTACTTCAAAGCAAATGATTTCCCTAAATGGGTCAGTTGTCAATCTCACAATCACAATTCCAGGTGGCTTCATGATAATGATTTGATTATAGATTTGACTCCACCATGAGGAGTAGTTACATGTATGTACATACTTACAATCACAGTACATTGATAGTTTAATGTACTGTTATTCAATTTAAAAAATGGAATATTATGAACAGTGATCATGATAAAAATTTACAAACCATTTGATTTGCTGGTGATGACCATTACTAATGCTGGAACAATCCCTCCTTCTATGAGTGCCTCCTGTCCAGTCTTAATAGATGCCATTCCTCTCAGACAGTCGTAACAGTCTGCTAGAATGTTTTTCTCAGACTCATCTTCAAAGTTGCTGAAAAAATTTATCAAATTAACAAACTATGCAAAAAGCTATTGATAATCATAAGCCTTGCTCTCAACAACAAATTAGGGAGGCAAGTTTGATGGTAAAATGGTATTTTTTCAAATATGAATCAACCCTTGAGTAGTATTATTATTATAAATGGCAGAGCCAACATTCTCATGTTAAATTTGTATAAATGTGCTCCTCACATCTTATTTTACAGACATTAAGATGGAACAAAATGAACACTGAATTATAATATTTTTAACTTTTAAAGGCATAGTCCCACAGACCCTTGACCTAATTAATTTCCAAACAAAGAATTAATTTTAAATATAAAAATCTGACTTGTCCATACGAATACTTCATTCAACTACTTAGTATACATAACCACTGCATCTCGCTTATTATTAACGGTTTTTAAATAATTATGAATTATGGTCATGGATAAATAGAGAAAAAAACACGGCTTTTTTTCCATTGAAGGTGTGATGTATGTATTTCAAATCACATGACTGGTATTCCCCAGCTAGCCATTATTTCAAAACATCTGAATATTTTTGTATCTGCAAAACATTTCGTACCAATTTATTTTGCCCCATTTGTTTTTGGCCCCATTATTATTATTTAAAAAATTATTTATTATTTTTTTAACTGTCACCATAATTACCCGCTGATATTTACACTATAACTGTTTTCTATCAATATCAAATGGGAAAAAATTAAGAAACAAAATGTATATTTTAAAACATTTTAGGTAAAAATAAATCTTATAATAATAGTTATTATGGCCCCTGGAGCTAACACGTAGATCCACCACTGATCATTTAATATCTTTATCAAAATTCAAACAAAATGCATACACTGTGTACATTTTTGCTCCTTTTCCTATAATCTAAATTATGTGGGAGATGACCACAAACTTACTTAATTCCATCAATAATGATTTCACTGAACACAGGTACTTGCTTTTTCAGCTCAGGATGCGAGGCCTGAAATTTACAAACAGATAACAACTTTGGGTTTTTTCACTTCTATTTTTTATAAAACAAATTATCATTGTACATTTATTTTTGTAAAATTGGCTTGTCTTATGTACAAAGCCAGATAATTATATAAAAACATTTTTACAAGACTAGTATATATTTTTACTGGTTTCAAATGTATTAAAATAAATATCCACAAATGTGAAAAATATTCAATGCAGTGTTGTCGCTGCTCCATTTAGGTCACGCATTTTTGATTAAATGTTTTATGGATCCGCCGACATGTTTGGAAAAGTCCCGATGAAAAAATAAAATGAAGGTGTCCTTTTTATTTTATTTTTCCCCGCCGATACTTAAATTTTGATTCCCGACCAAAAATAAAAAAGCTAAATATTTTCTGTG
>JAULBS010069699.1:0-15532 GCA_032355785.1 Symmetromphalus regularis | reverse complement strand
ATTATGAACTGTTACCTTAAATAAAACTCCAAAAATATTAAATATAAATACACTAAATATCTTTTAAAATATAATTAACCTGATCTTCTGTTACTAAGATAAAAATCAAACTTATGTTCAGCTGTAGATACTGGTTAATTATGAACTGTTACCTTAAATAAAACTCCAAAAATATTAAATATAAATACACTAAATATCTTTTAAAATATAATTATCCTGATCTTCTTCTGTTACAGAGATATACCTCAAACTGTTATTATGTTCAGTTGTACATATTGGTTAATTATGAAATCGTACCTTAAAACAAATAAGTTAAATATAAATGCATTAAACATCTTCAGCAGTATGTTTAACCCTATCTCTGTCAAAGATGTAAAGCTGAGGTTATGTTGTTCTGTTATAGATAACTCTCAATTATTAAATATGTGATATCTTTAAAACAAACTACTAGTTTGGCATCTTTTGAAATATAGTTGTTTAACTGTGGCTTCTTGTACCTCAGAGATAAAATTCATCCTGTTACTCAAGAAGTCACTCCTTTAAAATAAATGATTAAAATTAAATTAAGTAACTGAAATGGCTATCTGTTGAAATATGTATATGTTTACCCAAACCTGTATCAACTTTATACTTTATAAATGCAACTACGGGTATAGAAACTAATGTTTGTTCCATTACCCCAGGAAAGCAGAAAAGTGATGTGGGTAACATGTAAATGAAAAGTGATGTACTTAAGTAATATGTAAATGAAAAGTGATGTACTTGAGTAATATGTAAATGAAAAGTGATGTGGGTGAGTAACTTGTAAATGAAAAGTGATTTGGGTGAGTAACATGTAAATGAAAAGTGAAGTGGGTGAGTAACTTGTAAATGAAAAGTGATGTGGGTGAGTAACATGTAAATGAAAAGTAATTGTGGATGAGTAGCATGTAAATAAAAAGTGATTTGGGTGAGTAACATGTAAATGAAAAGTGATGTGGGTGAGTAACATGTAAATAAAGTTAGTGACCATCAGTGGTCCAGTGGTAGAACATTAGAGTTGAGCTGAAGACAGTGGTTCAAAACTCATTGGATGCTAGCTCACACTTGACTACATGTCAAAATTACTTAATGTTTGATATACAAGTACCCAGTGATTAACAAATCAATATGCTCTAGTGAAGTTGTTAAAAAAAAGAAGTGTATATGAAGTTAGTCACATAGGTCAATAGGTATTTTTTTTCACTAAAACACATTTCTCTTCTTAAAATGGGCCACATGTTGCGTATGTTTGTATCTTTCTGTCACATGATTCTAACTAATAAAGTGGAGATCACTGACTTTTTTTGTATATAGGGATTAGTAACTTACCAGGCAAGTGGTATTATTTCTTAATTTCGACCCCTGAAACAGCAGTCTAGCTATCCAAAGCCAGAGAGAATAGACCTATAAAAATAAGTTTGATCAAATTGTTTTAGCATTATTTACACATAAGTTGAACATTTTTGAATTATCATTAATTCCAATCCCCACCCTCCAACGCACACACATTTTACACCAGTATTAAAAAGTGGTTTCTAATACTGCTTAATTCAGATAACCAGTTAAAGATGTATCTTTAAAACTGTTCACGTCTAGCTACGAAAGTGGCTATATATAAATACCATATCTAAACCTGCGTCTGTTTTATTCATGTTGTTCTTATATTCCCAAATTAGTTGTAACTTAAAAAATAAGTTTCTTTTTCGTCTACACAATCTGCATTCATAAAATAGCTTTTTTACACATTATATCAGGTCTTTTTCTATCCCATTTGGAAATAGCTTGCAATAGTTTGAAAATAGCTGTATGTATTTAAAATGTCTGGGTAATTTGCAATAGTTTTAGATAAAAAGATTAAACAGTACATTTTTTGTACAGCCAGAAATAGTTTATTGATTTTTGTCTATTTTTTTGTTATATGTTCACCTGCTGTTTAAAACTGAAGGGAAATTTGACATGTTTATGTATGGTATAAACAAAAAGTCGAACCATTATTATGCAACCACCCACAGGTTTTTAAAAAGAGATTATTTTTTTTACAGAGCATGAAATAAGCGTATCACATTGCATATTGCAATGCAAAAATTATGGTTTGCTGTGCTAAATTTTTCTAGGTATTTCATCAAACTTATATAAAGCAAGTATTGGCAATGCAATTTGTGAAACATAGTTAAGGCAAATTTCAAAACAAGTAAGGAAAAACCAATTTAGTTACGATTTTAAAAATTCTGCTTTGAATTTCATCTACCAGTAAAATTGGCAGAAATCTTCAACACTTTGTCATTGTGGTTTCTTGTGATAAAAATTAGTTCATGACATTGTTCTTTTCTGTTCTAATAAATATCTGGTATATATCAAAGGTCATGGTAAGTTTTGTCCTCAGTCAGAAATTGCATAATTAAAATCCTCTATTCTCATCAAAACAGGTGGTGATAAGATTATTCTTTCATGCTTTATGACAGTTAATTCCTAATAGTAAATTATTAAACAATTTACATTATAGAAATATATTGTATTCCTTTTCTTTCCTCATTTGCCATGACATTTTCTTTGTTCTGAAAGAAATGTTTTATATTTCCTATGTACTACTACAGAGGTCATGTTTCAGTTGGAATTTGATCTTTAGGTATATTTAATAATCCTACATAAGAAGAATTTTATTACCTGAATTAATGTAGATGATTTTCTTTTGTTAAATTTGAATTGAAATTCTAGAAAGGGATTTGTAATAAAAACCCATTCATTTTCTGAAAATGGAGAAGTCTGCAAGTCTTTATGATTGATGTTCCTTAAAAATAAAATCAAGGTTACATCTATACTATAAATGCTACTGATTTGGAATGTTTTTTTGTTTTGTTTTTATATATATATATTTTTATGTCAAGTCCATTATTTTGTGATTAACATTAAAATACACATATTTTTAAGTTGAGAATATCAAATTGTGTCATTATAGCATTAAAAAATACAATTTCTACATTTTTGTATGCTACTAACCAGACATTACAAAAAATGTACATGCAATTAAAAGGAGACTTCTAGCCTTATACAGTCAAGTCCACTTAATTGTATTCCTGTTAATAGCATAATCTTGTTATTTGCATAACATTCTGCTGCACAGAACCATTTGTATGCAAATATATACAAAGAATTTCTTTTAATTGCATATCCTTTCTTTGTAATGTGGTTAATTGCATAAGAAAATGTAGCAAACTAAAAAAAATTCTTTTTAAGTACCAAAAACCATGGCAGATCTTAACATTTTTTATCAAATGATCACAAAATGACCACAAAGTAAGTGTAGCCATATACTATTTTTACATCGGTTATAGCATTCAGGTTACATGGTCAAACAATTCCTTACTACATTGAATATTTTGGACTTTGTGATCACTGTTTCATAAATTAACTTTGATTTTATACCAGATAGTACATCAATGTTTAGAGAACTGTGGAATTTTTATGTTTTTAATGAATGCATTAATATAAAAAAAACTTGAACTTCACAAATTCTACCCTTGTTTCCTATCTTTGTCTGGTTTGGACATACCTCAGTATCTTGACATAAACTTTTCATGGCAATATCATGTCACATCATTACTTCAACTACTGTTACAATAAACATGCTGCTGTTTATATTATCATCTTATGTTTTTGGATATCCCCTACTTATTTTGAACAGTATAATTGTGTTAATGATATCTAGAGGCTATCAAGTACTGCCCAGTGTTGAATTGTGATTCACCTGGGAACACTTGTTTGCTTTATTTAATTGTTTCTTACTGCAGCAGTAGGTTAATTGAATATGAATTATTTATTTTCATTCAGAAAAGTGCTTGAAGTGCAGCAAATGATTATGACCTTTAAGCAAGTTGTAGGTTTCATCTGCACTAAAGGTCAACTTTGATATTTGACAGATATATTTTTGTAATGTTTATAAAAGACATGCTGAAATGCTATTTTATATTACTTTATTTTTTTTAAATTTCAAATTTGTTTTTGTCTGTCCTCTTTGACAAGCAGTATCTGATGAATAGATTTTGTTGGTTGGTTGATGTGAATACTTGGCTGAAAACTCATAATTTATCTTCTAGTTTCCTCTTGGAATGTTAGATTCTATATTTTGTTTCTCTTCAAAAAGTTTGATAAAGTAAAACGTTATTTCTACTTAGGTGTATCTGTCAGGTTAGTATTATTAGCATGGGAATGTTGATCATATCATTTGGCTTACATATGTTTTGAGTTATGTCCCTTGATATGTTATATTTTGATTGAAGCCACAATTCTTCAGATTTGCTTCTTATGTACTAGCATTCTGAATAACAAAATTTATGATGTTCAAAACTGGATCTTTGCATGAAACAGATTTTAACAAAATGTCAATAGGCAAATCCATGAAAGTCTGCACTGATGACTTATTGCCAAAACTGATTAAAAAAAAAGTTATTATCCTCACATTTTGCTTTCACCAGTAATATGGTTGATGCTTATATCTGTGTATTGTTTATGATATCATGTTCCAGGATATCATTCAGAAATCTTTCAAAAAACTTCTCTGCATCATGAATTTCTGTAACCTCCAGTTTGAACCTTTCAGAAGTTATTTTTTCGTTAGTGAATTGCCTGAATACTTTAAGAAGTGATCCTCTTCAAAGTTCTCAGAGATTTCAGTTTGATCAGCCTTTAAGTGTGACACCATGCAAAGTAAAATTCTCTTCCATTTCCTCAGAAAAAACACAGATAGGTTGAATCTTAAATCAATACACATTTGCTGATCTAGCGATGCATACAACCAGTGGATTGTATGTACAGACTCCTTTTTTATATTATAATTCTGGCATTGAGGTATATATTAATTATTCCTGAAGCCAATTCTGTTTAAAAGTTAACTGGAACCTCAGACATTCAGTTGTAGGACATTGGACTCTCATGCTGAAGACTGGTTCAAAACTCAGTGGAGGCAGGCTCAAACATTCAAATATAGACTATGTGTCAAAATTAGCAAATTACACTACTTAATGTTTAATATCTTGTAGTCAATGAATAATATTGTGTGTACTCTAGTGGTGTTATTAAAAAAAAAAAAAAAAAAAAAAAACACATTCACTCTGCGGTTTTTTTCAGTAGATTTTATTTTACAGCTATGTCAATACCTGGGTGTCTTACTGGACCCAATGGGTTATTTTTCACTTAAAGCCAGCAGCCCACAAGCTTTAAACCACTTCTAAGTTCTAATCGTAATAATCATTCTTGTCTTATTTTGATGCCTGAATCTACTGTATATTTTAACATGTAAAATATTAATGTGGTAACACTTCTTTAAGTTATTTTGCAATTAAAGTCTGTATTAGCTCTGATGTGTATATTACTGAACCGCTTTAAAAACATGACACTTATTAAATCCAATATTTCATCTTTCATTTAATAGATAGATTGTAGTGAATTATATTTCATAATAGACCAAACGTTAATGTTTTATGTCTTCAAAGTTGATCTAGTGTATGTCGTGGTTTACATGTGCAATAACCATTTACGGTGTAAGTTGATTTTAGAATCTCTCAATATTTTGTATGGCTACCATGAGATAGGATGCATCAAATGAATCACACATCTTGTTTTATTTACAGTCTCTTATTTTTGCTTTCATAACAAACTGTCTTCATTTGGCCTCTTTTTGTGTGGCAATCTCTGATATGATTGCTGATATGTATAGGATAATTAAAGTCTTATGTTTGTGGATGAAGTAACTTTGCAAAAATAACTTAAATTGTCAGTGGTGATCTAAAAATGGTCTGAAGGCATATCATGCAAAAATATAAGACCTTAATCAAAAGGACTACTTTTTAAGGACAACCCAGAATATTGTTTATCAGCAGTTATTAGGTGTTAAACACAGTATTTGCAACTCATGGTCTTTAGAGGAAACCCACTACCACCACATATACTACCAGGTACTCTTTTCGATTAGCAGACAGGAGTTTTATGTGTTTTCCTTACACAGGACAGCACATACCACAGTCTTTGTTACACCAGTCATGAACCACTGGCTCAAACAAAAAATAGCCTAAATGGGTCTTTTGAAGACAATTCATCACATCTCACGTGTCTACCTCTTGAATTCACTGACCCCAAAACAGTGTGTTTATTTACTGTGAATGTTATAAACACAACGGAAAATGTATTTATGCATATATAAAAAAGTATTAGAGATAAATGAATAGCACATGCTCATTTTGTGTATTAGAATTGTGTACTAATCTTTAAAATTTGCTTAGTATGTATTTAATCAAAATTCCATTTTAATGATATAAATTATTTTTGAAAATTGCATGTTGTATTTTATTTATTATCAGATGTCAATTAAAAATCTAACTTGGAACAAAACGTTCTAATACTTGTGGACATTAATCAAATATGACTGGCCGTTTTGTAAATTAGTATCATTTTCATATAATCAGGCAACTTCAGCCGTACTTATTACATTTGCATTATGCTAATTTTTCTATCTGTCTTATATATATTAGGAATTTAGTGATCAGACTGTTGGTTATATCTTCCTCTTTAACACAATCACATGGATGAATTCCGCTTTTTCTTTTCAGACAACGTATAGCTCCTCTTATTCTGATATTATGCCAATGAACACTTTCATCCACAAGGCTTAGTGTAGTAGGACCTAATCGATTCATTCCTTTGTTAGAATTAACAAGCAGATGTTTTCCCTTCTCTGTTCTGTTTGTGCTTGAAAACTTTTCGTGTTTAGGATAGATGAAGATTGATTGCAGAGGCCTAAAATACAGATCCCTAGGATGGGGGAACCAAAGCAATTAAGCGTTGCCCAGAGCTCTTTTTGTCCAGCTGGGTGAATGTAGATTTGACATCTGATGATTGTGGCCAGTTGAATTGAGGCGCCAAATTGCCTGCCAACTGCCAGAGATGTCGAGCTCTGGAGGGAGTTGCTGAGGGTATGGAAGGCTTTCTGGCTGATTATGCCACTCTGTGGTATGTTGGTTGTGATGCACCACTCTTTTGCATGTTCTGCTGATCTATGACAGTTTTTCATTAATACAGGGCTTTTACTGGCATTTAATGACTTTTACGATTTTTATTAGCAACTCTGGAGATGTGTGAAGAGGTCAAGGTTATAAAATGCCTCACATAACATGAAGTTATGTCATGTTTCATCCACAACTTATTTATCATTATGATTATATTCACAGTCATAGTCATTCAAGGTTAGCTTAATTAATAAAGTAATTGTCCTTGTTTTGCTTCCATAAAGTTAAACTTCCCGTGATGTGGCGGCACATTGCGTGCTCATAGTTTATGAAATTTTCAAGTGGCTCTCCCCTGACCTAAGTGTCATTTGAGTATAGATTTGAAAGGGTTAAAGAAGGATGTAGCTTGGTGTTAGAGTACCTGTCTGATGCACTGTTAGTTATTAGATTGATCATTTTCATATGATTCATTTAGGAGATAAACATACTCTTGATTTCATTTCACAGGTAGTTATCATTGATTTGAAACATCTAAATAACATTTAAAATCTAATGCATTACAGCATTAAACTATTAATTAATGTGTTATTTACGTTACATCAATAAACTATTAATTAACTTGTTATTTACTTAGATTTATTATTATTTTGAAGGAATTAATCAGTAGACCTGTTTGACATGGTTTTCTATTTGTTCCTGAAAACTTTTAAAACATTAATGCCAAAATGTGAGGCAATTATCAAAGTGTCAGAGAGGTTTAGATAGACTGGAATTGATTGTGGTGATGTATCTTGTATAAATGTAGGATTAGAAACCTAAACACAGATACATGGGATGGGTGGCCAGAACAGTAAGACAAGTTACATTGTATATAGCTCTTCTGTCCTATTGCAGGATTGTTATTCAATGAAAGCAATGTGTGCCTATGTGTAGTAATGTTGATTGATAAGTGTTGATTAAACACTGACTAATTTAGGTGTGCAACATATGATAATTATTATAGCATATGCAAGAATCTTTGTGAAGCCACTGTGTGAATCACTATCCTATGATTTAAATATCAGTTTCATTTCTGGGTAAATGAATTATTGAATGGATATACCAAATTTCATTGCAGGAATGGTTTTCTCAAATATTTTTGATGAACTCTGCACATTGTCTTGAAAATTATTAAAATATTTTATATCTGTATTCTCTCAAACAGAGCAACCTTTGATATACTAGTTCCACTAAAAAACAACAACCCCAAAAACGAAACAGCAATTGCAATTGATTAAAATCTAGTATGCATACCACATGGATTGTTCTACAATGTCTTGAACACCAGGATCCTGTTGTTTCAAGCAAGTTTAAGCTTAACCATGGTTAATGCATATTTATCTTTTAAATATATTTAGAGAAAAAAGCATTTATGATCTGATTACTAGTACATATGGATACCATGGGTTATGGGAAATTATGATTTAACATATCTTTACAGTTTTTATTTGCTCTTTTTATTATACTCTTAACCCTGATTAGGTTATCCAGTGTTTGAATACTATGAGGATGATGGTACCACTGAACTGTGTGATAAAAGCATATTAAATAAGATATACAAACGGATATTTATATTCTGTTGCAACAAATGTTTTCATAAGGACAGCTGATGAATGTAGTAAATTACATTTTTGAATAATCATAATAAGTTAAAGTTAAACTATATATCTGCAAAGCATGCTGATTAAATAGTTATCTGTCTGATTACCATCCAAATTTTTAAAAATGAACTAAAATCAAAATCATCTACAAAGTAATCAACTGGTGCGTATTTCCCAGAACTCTTTTTGTTCAGTTGGGCAGAAGTATAATTGACATCTATTATTGGCAGCCAAATTGCCTATCATTGTTAGAAATAGTGACCTCTGGAGGGAGTCAAAGATGGCTTTGTCAGTATCCAGGCATCTGTGAGATGTGGGTGATGAAGTGCCACCATATTTCAAGCTTCTTTGAATCCAGTAACATTCATCAATAAGATTTTTTATCATTGCTTCCTTTGGACAATACCATTTGATCTTTTTTTCAGTACTTCGTGTTCAGGTACATATGTTTCAACACATTCCAGACATATTCATCAATATGCTTGTGTGCTTTTTTCATCATTGTTTGTATGGCCAAAAGCATTTGATTTGTTGTCATTACTTCACATATATGTAAAATATGCTTGCTTGGATGATAGAATTGAGTTATAATTATTTTATAAATTTTACAAAACAGACAAGACAAGACAACAATTTTATTCTCAAACACTGCAGTTTAGAGAAAATGTGATACAATAATTTTTATAAAATGGTTTCTGTAGTGTATACTGTGGAAATAGTGTATACTGGTACAAATTAACATATTAACATGGAAGTGTGACTGTCGCTATGATAATTTGTGAGCATTTACATATTTTACACAAAAGTGAGTGTTTGGTCATAGAAAATAAATAATGAAAAATAACTGCACTGGGACTATTTCTAAAGTTACTTGGTATTTGCTCATTTCTTTCAGCAGATAAAGATGTACAATAGAAAATACAACGAAACTCGTCACCAATATCTGTATTACAGATTCTATTTTCTCTCAAAATTTAACCATCTACCAGTTTCTATAGGGAGTTTTGAATTACCAGGTGTAAATTTACATAGTATTCTAGCAAATTTGGAACAGCCAGTATGGTTAACATTTAAGAAGTATAATTTTATGCATGCACACATCTTTAATTCTGCTCGCTTAATCTCTACTTGGGGAATCAGACATCATCAGGATTCCATAGCACTTGTATGGGATTCCACAAATTACCAAACAAGTGTCCACCATGTTTTCCCCTACACTAAAACTTTGATGGGTCATATGATCAAACCTCTTCAGCAGATTCATTTGGAGATTTTCTCATTCCAGTCATCGGTCTTCAACTGGTGTAACAAAGATGTGGTACATGCTGTCTAGTTTGTGGCAAAGATGATATAAAAGATCCTTTGTTGCTAATCAGAAAGTTGTCTGTATGGTAGCAGCAGGTTTCCTCTGAGAACTTTGAGTTGCTGGTGTAACAAAGGCTTGGTATGTGCTCTCCAGTATGTGGCAAAGCTCATATGAAAGATATCTTGTTGCTAATTAAAAAAGAGTTGCCTATATGGTGGTATCAGGTTTCCTCTGAAAACCATGAGTTGCAAATAGCGTATGTTTAACACCTAATTGCACCGAATAAACAATGTGTTGGATTGGTCGTTAAATAATCCTTTTATTTACACATGCACCTAAGTCAGTTGGGCAGTGTACCAAGAACAGTATGCTTGAATCTTTATTAGTTATAGGCACCAAGATAAGTTACATTAACATATTAATACAGAGAACATTAACATTTACAAAAACTGAAATAGATAAAAGTGTAAATTATAGATAATCATTTTTTAAAGCTTTTGACAAAGCTTTTTCAAATGAATGACATCACAGCTTGTTCAGCTAATGATATCATTTGATGTGATCTTTACTGCTAATGTAAATTAATATGCATTTTTGTGCTAATCGATTGAGGTTTTATGTTAACTGTTATATTTGGAATTCTGTTGAGTTAATCGATATCCTATAAAACACCATCAAATGACATTATGATTATGTCATTAAAATTACATGTGTTTTTAATGTGCCAGTGTGCATGTTAAGTCATATATCAAAGTCATTCGGTTTATTTATTTTCTTGCTTTTTATCCTTGCTTTATAAATCAGCCTCATATCATTTGATATTAATAGTTTGAATATTGTACAGAGAATTAAGTTCATAGGATAATGACATTTTGACAAATTAAGTATAAAGTTTAATAGCTAAATTACAATGATGACAACCAATGTCATATTAAGATCCTATTACAGCATATTGTGTTAAGTTTAAATTATACATATTTATTGAAATTATATAAACAAGCTCACTGATTTTTTAACTTTAATAAAATCAGACATACATGTGCAGCTTTCTAAATGTGTGCAACTGTAAAAGCTGGTGTATAATTGGCTTGCGATAGCATTACACTGCTGTCATAGAAATGTAAATATGTAGAACGTTTATTTTCTTGAAGTTGCCATCGAGCTGCCATAGCGAAATGATAATTATGTGCCATCATAACTTTGTCTGTATGGGCTGTATGTGCATAATTACAGTAATGTGTCAGACTTGTTTGGATTTTCGTAACTTCAGCAAGTTGATTGGCCACAATGACAGTACTATAACCAGTCAAATGATAGCTATGTTACTGACATTTTTGCTGATTTTTCATTTAGAAATTATGGTAAATATATCAGTGACTGTTGGGTAAATAAAATATTTTTTGTTAAATACAATATCAGTTTTTGGTGTTTTTAATGCGTTTGTGGTAAAGCTGATGTTCGTGGTACTGTTGAAAATGAATTTTACTAGACACTGTATTGACAAGTTTGCCTAAGCCAATGATGTTTTTTCTATCAAAATTTGAAACAGTCTGGTCAAGAGAACCACAAGCATATTAACAGAATCCTTATGACCAACAGAAGGGGAAAACATGTTGGGTTTTTTTGTGAGAGATGAGATTTACTTGTTATCACAAACAATTGTTTTATTACACCTCTGATCTGTATTGAACAAAGTGAACAAAACTCTTAATGATTCTTTTTCCTATAACAGAATAACAGTAATTGTGCTAATTATTGACACATTCATAAACACTTTACTTACGAAATCAATTATATATATAAAGATATAGTACCCATTTTTGCAATCGTCTTTTTATAAATCATGCAAAATTAGCGAGTCAATCTGATTGTCAAGTTTGAGTTTTATTTTTACTTTGTAGTGTTAGGAGGTAGGGCTAGTGAATTTTAAAGTCGGGCTAGTGACTTTTGAAAATCACTGATCCCATGGCTAGTGGATTTAAAAAAAATTCTAGAATCCCTGACAAAACAAAGCAATCATTAAAGAAAGATCTTGTAAATTTGCAGTCTGAATGTTAAGAATTGACAGAGAATTTATAATATTTATGTAAAACAAAAACTATAATTAGATAGTGGAGTAAACAGAGCTCCACTAGACTTACGACAATACTATGTTTGTATTTTATAATTTAGAACTGAAGCTTTACATAGAATGCAAATTAAGATAACATTTTTAAAACATTAAAATAATCTTCCTTTTTTTAAGGTCTCAATGTGTAACTTTTATGGTTTGTTGTTTTGTTTATACTGATGGGGTGGGGGTGGAGGTGGGCGTTAGCGCATTGTGATTTAGATTGAAATTTATCATGTTTTAATTTAAAGCTTGATTTGTTTTGAGAAAAATCTTAATGATCGATTAGTCAATGTTCGTGTTCAGGTAGGCAGACACCATCTTATTAAATATTTATTGCTTGTTTTGATCAATGCTGTTTCTTAGATGTTCTAATTGGATATCCCAGTTGTGAAATTCTGATCCATTGAAATATTTTGGATTTATAGTAGTGAAACATTTGAATTAACAGCAAGGCATTTTTTTTATATGTAATATTTTCTCACAGACAGGAAATCACAAACAACAATATTTTAATCTTTCATGGACAAATAAAGTGTCAGTAACACAAATTTAAAGCTTTAATAACTAACATAAGAAGATATTGTTTTCTGGATAAAAGCTGGATTCATTCAAACAAAATGGAATCAAACAGATCTCAAACCAAAATTTTAAAAGTCTATAGTTATACTAATTTAATATAAAATATAACCTAAAATTATCATTTATTTTTTGTATATCTTTTGCCAAAACAGCTGCTATTAAAGATGTAGTGTTTAATATGATGAATTGTTATCAGCAATTGTAAACATTCAGAATTTAGTTTGCTTTAACCATCTTGGGAATTTAAATTCTTGTGAGATCACATCCTTAAAAAAAATTGATTGAAAACATCAGCCTTCCTGATGGTTTTTTGATGAAATTAGAACAATCAATAATTCTTGAATTTCTTTTAAAAAACAAAAACCAGAATCCATTTCTATTGAATTGACTTTTTTGTTGAAAAAAAATTGATGCACAATGTATTTTGTGTAAACTGGCATCTGTCTAATCAAGAAATCTGTTCAAGGTAGATTTTTTAAAATCCAAATTAATTTATAACAATGTTAAAATCTCTTGTGTAAATTCTGGTACGTTTATCTAAATCAGGCTTCTTTATATTTTTGTTTTGATCCTTAAGGATTGAGTTTAGATAGAATATATTGGATTAGATTATTTAAAGTATATTCCCTGTGTGTCAATGAATGGGATTTTATTTCTTTACAATAAACAGTTGTATGTCATATATCTTTTTCAAATACCATTAACAGTCTGATAAAGTCTGCCAAATTAATAGGGATGTAATGATAGATCGAACTATCATTGGATTGCGATTGTTAATGACTCGATAGCAATATTTCAATACGAAATTAAAATGGCAATAGTTTGATTCACTATCGACAGTTTCGATAGTTTAAAAAACTTAAAGCAGTCAAATAATCAAGAATAAAACTGAGAAAAATGGATAACAACAACAACAATAATAATAATAGTAATAAGATATTGACTTCTGATAATACCCGAATGTAGCTTTATGTAACTTTTAATCCCACATAAACAAATTAGGAGAGTAAATTAGGAATGTTCAGGCAACTTAATATTCATTCAGACTCTATTGCAAGAGAGTTTTTCTGTTGCAATGGTATCGCAATAGTGATTTGACTATCGCAATATTATCACAATAGTTGGAAAAGCCCCAATAGTCATCCCTACAGCTTATGTTGAATTTTACTTAAATCACATTTATAAAATATTTCTCCATGGATTGAGTTGTAGCTCATTTCCTTAAGTACATCAGAACTGATATTACCTAACTGTAGTATATTGTGCACTGTCTGTAGAAAGTGTTTGTTCTGTGTGTAGGAAAACACATATGAAAGACTCCTTGCTGCTAATCTTGTGACTATATTCCCTGTTTGGAAGAACACATACAAGAAGACACTTTACTGCTAATCTTGTAACCATATAACCTGTTTGGTGGAAACACATATAAAAGACTCCTTGCTGGTAATTGTAAATGGTAGTATATGTGTTGACAGAAAGTTTCTTTTATCATGTAACAGCACTAGTTTTTGCAAAATAATATAAATTCTGTGTGATATGACATGCATAAATAATATTAACAAATGTATGTTCACATTTAATCAAGTTTCCCTTGGAATCCTGCTGATTTTTATGCTCATAAAATCAATGTAAATGTACATTAATGAAAATTATCCACAGCCATATTCATATATTTTACAATACTCCAGCTTTGCATCTGCCCTTTAAAACTCATTTAAGGTTTATTGAAAATGCTTTAAAATAGTTGAATTTGCATTTAAATTTCACAGATACTGGTATTATATTGCTTTATAATTTTAGTGGTCTGTGTGCTTTTATGATGCAGGAGTTTGGTTGTTTAAATTAGCTTATATTAGAGTAAGGTTCAAGCATGCTGTCATGGGCTCACAACTTTGCTTCCTGGGTTGTCTGTCCAGTGTATCTATAAGAAAGAAAACCTGCTGTTACAACATTGGCCACTCTCTTTAGTAAGCAACAACAAATCTTGTATAAGCACTCCTGCACAGGCAAGACATAGGCAGAGCCTACGAGTCCAGATCCTACCCCTGCCACAAATTAAAAAAAAATTCACAAACAATTTGGTCATAACTCATTTTGGACATCCTCTCCAATATTAAAAGTCTTTAAAATATGTTTTGATCCCCCACTTCCAAAATAATTGTATCTGCCCCTGCAAGATGGCACAGAACATGACATTTGATATACAGTTTGTGGACCCCTTGTAGGTGCAAGTGCTGGGAAGTGATTAAACAAATATACTTATTTATATATATCTGAAGAGTGCAAATCATAATTATACACTTTGCCATTGAGTTTTGCTGAGCAGTCACTTAAAAATCCTGTGCCTTGTCTTGGATCCAGGGGTCTCACTACATGTCATAAGCAATGGACATATTTGGAATACGCCTGCCAACCATTGCCAGCAATAGTAATACCCAACATCTGTTTATTTAGTCTGCCATCCAAAATCTCAAGTCTTGCAATATATATACAAAGACATTTTCGAAGAGTATATATCCTGCAAATCTTAGGTACCATCCCTTCCTATAAGTTGAACCAGCTCTGCCAATTCCCTCCATCCCTTTCCTGAATACTAGGGAGACCACTGGTATCCAAACTCAATATCTGAAGTGAGGTGAAGTTGTTTTTATACGGGTCCACATCCAATTTGGTTCGGACCCGTCTCCCCGTCTCCCCCTGGGTCCAATGTCCTAAGACTAGGGCACCGGGCCCGGGCAGAGGTTAGTGTTAGTAGGAGACTCGAAACCCACTGCTTTTTTCTATAAACAGCAAGGGACCTTTTATATGCACTATCCCACAGACAGAATAGCACATACCACGGCCTTTGTTAAACCAGTTGTGGAACACTGGTCGG
>JAULBS010069688.1:0-22042 GCA_032355785.1 Symmetromphalus regularis | reverse complement strand
TGTGTTTCCGTGGAATACTTGACTGACGTTCGTTCATGATGTTCATGTAGATTTATCTTAAGTATGAGTATATTCTTGTACTAAATATATCAGTTTATCAGAACCCTGTAATGAATAGTTATTTATGTGTTTCCGTGGAATACTTGACTGACGTTCGTTCATGATGTTCATGTAGATTTATCTTAAGTATGAGTATATTCTTACACTAAATATATCAGTTTATCAGAACCCTGTACTGAATAATTATTAATGTGTTTCCGTGAAATACTTGACTGACGATGGTTCATGACGTTCATGTAGATTTATCTTATTAAATTTATCACTTTATGTTAAATTTATATTTTTTTAATTCTATTTAACAGTGGTCCTCCACCAATGGCGTTGAAAACTTGGCTTTTGTTGCCCAACGTGAGATGCAATACATGTCTCCTTTCTACAGATCGACCGAAATGTGCAGGAACTTATGAATAAAGGCTCTTTGAACTCGTATGGTATCCCATCACTAACGACAGGAGATGGAAACTGTTTATTCAATGCTGTATCGATTGCACTTTGTGGAAATGAACATCTGGCTACAGAACTGAGGTTGCAATCGGCAATAGAAATGTGTATAAATGCTGAGAAATACAAATCGCGCACTGATTATGACCAACTAATGCTCTACTCTCCTGACTATGAAGAGTCCCTTCAGTCCTGTTGCACAGACGGTGCTTACTCATCTATCTGGACAGCCATGGTACTTCCTGCTGTTATTGGATTACCGGTTCAAACTTTGTATCCTTCTGTAAATGGACCTTTAGACAAAGCACCAGAAACACTGACCAAACTGTTTTCTACTGAGGCAAACAAAAGCAGCGATGAACATGTAACAATCTTGTGGACTAGAATGGGACCCACCCAACATATTACGTGGACTGCTAATCACTTTGTGCCCGTTTTCATAATAAATGACGTTGTTGATCCAGCCTTTACACCACCAGACGCAAGTACACCTGCAGATGAAAGGAAACGAAAGGTTACATTCTCTCCAATTGCTTCTGAATGCAGTGAAATAAAAATTAGCCGAATTGACCACGAGAACCAGGAAATAAATGATCACGCTGAACAATCTACCATTTCACAGGATATCGAAAATGACAGTGAAGTTGAGGACACACAGAAACTTCCTACACCTGAAAATGTCATGCCTTTGACTACCGGGTGCTGGCACTCTGCCGAAGACGCATACAGATTAATTTCAAATAAAGAACATGTGCTGAACGAAATCCCCCCTGGAAACAAATCCAACTGTTACATGCTCGTTGATAATGTCTCAAATATTAGAAACATAGAAAGGAAACAAAAGAATGACTTCTTTGATGATATTGGTGTTTGGGACAGCTCTAAAGGAAATACGGTGAAATCAACGTTCGTGTTGGAAGGAAATGATAGGTTGAGAAGTGTAGAATTAAAACATCAGAAATACTGTTTGAAACGGAGAGAGAAGGGCAAAGTGTGCTGGACACCGCTTGAAACACAGGCATCAGAAGACAAGGTACTCTTACTAAGTCGCTACTACACTTCACTGAAACGTGATCATGCCTTCAAAAAACGAGTTTCATATTTTATAAAGAAATTGGATTCAGCATTCTCCGGTATCGCACTGTACGAGTACCAAGGCATCCATCCAGTAGAGTCAGGACCACACGGTAATGCACACAAAGGAAAGACCTTCACACGAACACACCCCAAGACGTTGGAAAAAATTAAAGAAACCAATAAACACCAAGAACTGAAAGGTATTTACAGAACTAAAAAAGGATGATTCAATGACTTGCGCACGAGATTTTAAAGTAATAAGAAACCTGAGATACACAGAAAAAAAGAAAGAAAACGGCAACCGTGGAAACAGAGCCAATGTTGCAGATGAAATATTAGATGTGATTGGAATGATTAATGAACACCCGTACGTACAAACAGTAATCCACCACAAAGATCAAGTGCCTTCCATTATATGTTACACCGAGGATCAAATGACAGATTTGAGGCATTTCTTGTCTAACGGGTCACACCAACCTATAGGAATTGACAGAACTTTTAATTTAGAAATTTTTATGTGACAATATTAGTATACAAAAACCAAAGGATATACAGAAAAAACACTACCTCGCATCCAATATTTTTAGGACCCATCTTATTACATAAAAACACAGCCTACAAAATGTACAAAACATTCCTGGAAAATGTAGCCACGGAGATAGACAGCGATATTGAAAACATAGAAATGAGGATATCTGACAACATGGAATTCGGTACTGACGACGAAAAGGCCTTGACAAAAGCTTTGCAACATGTATTTCCCACAGCAACACGCTATCTGTGCACGAAGCACCTAAAGGACAATGTGAAGAACTATTTGCAAAACAAGGTAGGAGTGCAGAAATCAGAAAGAGAAGCAATTATGAATAGTCTGTTTGGCAGTGGCAGAATAGTAGACGCTGATTCAACAATAGAATTCGAAACTCGATCTTCAGAATTGGAAAACATACTGGAAGAAAAGCACCCGACATTCAAGCATTACTTTACGGCAAAACTAAAGCCACGACTGAAACACTTCATATATGAACCCAGACAAAAAAATAAAGGAAACAAAAATTGGACGAACAATAACGCAGAATCTATCAACAATATTCTAAAAATAACTGTCGATTGGAAACCTCAGCATACCCAGGATTTAATTGAGAAACTGTACTGTGTCACGAAACTGCATTTCATGGTCTATCGTAGTGCACTGCATGATGCAGGTAACTATCAGTTAACCAGTGAGGAATGACATTATCATGTTCACGATTCAATCTGGCGGTGCAAGTCTGTACTGGAAAAAGAACTGTTTCATAAATTTTTATTGGATAAGAAACGATAAACCAAAACCAAGTACATTCAATCACAAGATAGAATGTACACTGTAATTAACAAAGCGACAGGAATGGCAAAAAAAACCAGGACAAAGAAAGAGACATGTAAGCAAAAGAACCGAAAAACAATAAAACAGAAACTTTGTTGATTACAGTGTACATTCAAACATACTCTCACGAACAATTGTTTTTAAATAAAAACATTTGATTTGTCCATAGAAATACTACTTACATAACCACCACATCTCACTTATTATCACTATTTTTAAAATAACAATGAATCGAAAACAAATAACGTCTTGGGTTTTTTCCATAAATCAAATCATATTCTTTATTCCGTTATATATGAATGATATAAACAGTAAAGACATAAAGTTTAACATATTATACAGATACATTGTAATACATACACAGCTCATAATTTTTTTGGAGAATACGTTCTGGACTGTGGCAGGGGGTCTGGAGAGTTTTGTCATACTCAGTTATGGTTTTTGCATGCCAGCCAATGTTATGTGAGTGTAGTTCTTTACTTCCTTGTATTGCATCGTAAAGAATCGTTCTTGGCCTTTCTATTTGTTCTAGGTATATTGTTAATGTAAGCAATATTACTGCCTTTAAAGGTTTAGCTTACAAAAGTGTGAGTATTTTTGCAAATGGCTCAGATTCTAATATATCAAAAAAGGTTTGTTGGTCATGCTTTTAAAGCTTGCCAATACAGTTCGCTGCCTCATACCTCAGTTAAAGAGGAGGATTGGTTTGATGAGATAGTCAAAATTAAATAGTTTATTGTATATATGTTGTGGGAGATTTATGGAATTTTGATTGCATCCTAAATATGTATAGTTGTTTGACTGGAATATTTCATCTTGGTTTAAAAAGAACTTTTGATTGGTGGAGCTTTTTCCTTTTTATAATACATTGAAATTAGATTTTTCTGGATGTATTTAATAAACATTTTTATAAAATTTTATTTTTAAGATAAGGTACCTAAGTTTTAATGTTTTACTAGATGTGTACATAATTTTGCTCATTTTATTAGCAGTTTGTTTTTCTTTGTAGAAAACAGTGACAGATCATCGTCGCAAATGGGATCGTGATGAATATGAAAAAATTGCAAGAGAGAGGTTGGCAGCTGAATCACTGTTTGATGAAGAAGAAAAAGAAAGACCTGTCAAACGTGAATTACTTAAGCCTAGGGAGTATAAGGTTAGTGCTAAAGAAACACCAAGAGTACTCAAGGCCAATCCAGGTCAAGCAGGACTTGTGTTTGCTTACACTCAAGTAACTGTACTGCATGTTAGTTTACTGTATGCAAGATAGGTTTTTGAAGACATATTACCCACAGTCAATTACAATTTGTATTTTCATCATTTTCATACATATATGTATTGACAGTAAACTAACTGGAATGAAAAGGTTATTCCTTGACTGAAAGTGTTGAAGACATGTCTGTGAATATTGAAATATAAACATATCTTCACTTGTCTCTGGACAAGAAAATACCCTAAATCTATATTAAACGTTAATAATAAACAAATAAAATGTAGCTGAAGCTATTTTCAATATTACGTAGATTTCTTCAGTCCAAACACTTAACATAGTAATAAATTACTGTTAAGTACAGAAAATGTATTTATATAATGCATGTGTGTTAGAAGTGGTGTTTTTTTTTTTTTTTTTTATCCATAGATAAAACAGTTAAAAATTATATTTGTCTGATAGGTATGCATACCAGGTCAGAAAAGTCAGACATATTAATTCCACACCCATGAGGTCTGTTTCTCATTGCTATATATTGGGTACTTAAGTACAAGTTTTGAATACTGCGTTTTTCTGTTTCAGGTTGATCTTGATTCTAAATTGGGAAAATCTTCTGTAATCACAAAAACAACACCAGCATCTCAACAAGGAGGGTGTGTAGCAGTAATTTTTCTTGTTAATTGAAAGATGACAACCGCTGTACCTGTTTTTAAAGTATAATGCATGTACATTATTCTAAAATAAGATTAAAAAAATTTGCACTTAATTATGTCAGATTAATTAGGTTTTCTTAAAAGTAAAAGAAGTGTTTTTAAAAAACTTGCTGTCCACAATTTAAAAAAATGAAGTTCACCACATTGATTTCATGTTTGCTATTCTGTTACACATTGGTATCCTCTTAATAACACCCAATGTGTAGTACTAACTATATAAACAGTTTTCTTTATTTCGTCATCTAGGATATTATAGATATACTAAGAATATTAATTTATTGTTCTTTCACAAATTGATGTCACTTCTATGTAGAAAGTTTTATAAAAACATCAAATATTTTTGAAAAAAAGATTTTCCTCATAAAAGAACTCAACTGTCTTGAATAAATTTATTATTAACACTTTCAAAATGAGCGAAATTTATAACCAAATACCATTTTGTACATGTCCATTATTGTGCTGAAATGGTGTGTGAATATCATCACATTGTATAAACTACAATATAAAAGAATGACACAGATGCCTTTAACAGTTATTGATAAAGACTGATTAAAATTTGTTGAATGTTTTATGAGAATAATTATTTAAAAAAAAAATACAATTCATTTGTATTCATTCACAATGAGGTATGTTATTTTTGCATGAATTATCTCTCCTAATATAAGGACACAAACATCTTCAAAAATTGTATGCTTTTGCTGAAGGCATCATAGATTAATTGGCTTTGTATGCATTAAACTGCTGTTATTGTATTTCTGTGCTGCTATATAAATGACATATGATTATGCATACTTATATGATAAATAAAATGTGTCTCAAAATACAAACCAACAAAGGGTTGTATCAAACAGGATCATGCTGGAATTTTTTTTAAATATAATTCTTATTGTCATAAATGAGACTGTTCTTTTGGAACATTCCCTTTAGTCTATAGAGATGTTTGATTTTTTTTTTAATTTTAAAAACACAATAGTCTCCTATTTATCAAAACGAAACCCATTTTTGTTACTGAAAATGGAAAACTTATTAATAATAAATAATATAACAACAAATAAGAATATCAAATGGAAATTCATTTAATTGGCTTTCTGTACAAAATCGTTTTATTTTTCAACAAACTTGAGGAAATTAGCTAGAAATTAAATAGATCCAAAATGTCAGCAACATCAAATTGAAAATGAGTGGAGGTAGTAGCCTGTTACCAGATTTGACATCATTTGCTTCATTTTAACCATCTCTAAGTATTTTCTGAATAGTGTCCTTTTTTCATCAGACACCAAATAAACATCACATAGAGATGATAGACATAATAAAGTTTGTGAAAACAATCTTCAATTATTGTCAGAAAGACGTAATTATTATAAAATTATTTTTACACCCAATGACATTATTAATTAACTTTTAAATATTTTCTTTCTGTTTTATTTTAGTTATTATTGCAATGTGTGTGATTGTGTTGTTAAAGATTCCATCAACTTTTTGGATCACATCAATGGGAAAAAGCGTAAGTACTTCAAAACCACTGGCAACATGAAAAATAAGTTTACTGAAATAGGTTACCAGAGGTGTGGTTTTGGCCAACTAATTTTCATTTTATCCTACCCATTTTTTATTATCAGGCATAATTTAATATGATTTATAGGCACTGAACCTAGTTACTAGATACTGTAACATATTTTGGCTATTACAAGCTGGGGGATTTTTGAGTGAACTTTTTTTTTACAGATATGTTTTGCTTAGGATATCAATTCTGGCACTTAAATTCATTGTTTTATTGGACATCTTTGGAATTAGGGTCAATGGATTTAATAAAAGATAATTCCCAAAGAAATCTCAATATTAAACAGTAAACATCTGGTGATTATGACATACATTATTTATATATTTTTTCACATCAGATCAGAGAAATCTTGGCATGTCCATGAAGATAGAGCGATCATCATTAGACCAAGTCAGAGCAAGATTTGAAATGAATAAGAAAAAGAAAGAAGAGAAGAAAAAGGAATATGACTTTGAGGAGAGAATGAAAGAATTAAAGGAGGAGGTAATCCATAATTTTAAGTTTTACTTACTTGATGAATGACATATTATAGACAATTTTACTTTAATACAAAGCCATTTAATTTTTAGTAACACAGTAAACATCTTTATTTGTACTTTCAACTGACATCAGTCAGTTTTACATCATATGGCAATTATTGACATCTTTACCAGAACAGAGTTTATTTTTAATGAAATTCCCATGTGCTTCTAATAAATTGATTTTTCTTTTTTAAAAACAGGAAGAAAAACAGAAAGCTTACAGACGAGAGAAAAGAAAACGGAAGGCCAACACTGATACAGACCAAGATATGGACTCTGACATGGCAGCAGTCATGGGATTCTCAGGATTTGGGGCAGCAAAGAAATGAAAGGCATTTTTTTTATAGATAACCAGTTTCAGTCACTCCAAGCTTCCATCTGTGTTCAAAGTGGAAACTTTTGCCACATGAGTATTTATTTCTTTGACATTCAGAGCACTGAATAGCCATTGTGTCTGTAATTTGAGTGCGATGTTGTGTGACAAAACAGTGCTTTATGCATGTTGAAGGCTCATCCTTTTGCGATAGTCATACCATGAAAAATTATGGATTGCTGCGAGGAACATCTTAGAAACATGTGCCTGTGTTGAATCAGATTTAAGCCTTACTATGCAGTGATCAACTTGTCAAACAAGGCAGCATGTTTTGTTCAGGACTGTATATATAATAGCAGTGTGTTATGAAAGTGTAGGCTGCTTAAATACTGACATATAACAGTGAACCTCACCCTACAGGAACATGAGAAATAACAGGATCAGCTCTGGATGCATTTTTAGATTTGAAAAATTATTCATAAAATTTCAAAAAATTATGACATGTAAGTAAAAACTCTTGATTGAAACATTGAACTTCACAATGAATGTTCATACAGAAAATATTTTATTCATTATTATAACAAATTGAGTGAATGTCAATATTTTGTGGTTTGAGAAGTAAATTGAACATATTTATCATAAAGCTAATACTAACTAATTGAGTTTATGTGAATTCCAATAATTAGATTAAATTTTATACACATCATTCTTCCTTGTGTAAGATTGATCCAATTCATGAATTTAATGATAATGGAACATCATGATTAATGAAGCCCTCCCCTTTTAAAAAAAGAAATCTAGTAAATTTAGTAGGTGATTAGGCATAGGCCATGTTGAATGGTCGATTAATCCTGGGTAATTTTATAAACTCTAGTTTACTTTTATTTTGTATTGCAAAATGTTTTAAATTTGTTACATATTTTTGAATGTCAATCAGTCTTATCTTCCAGGAAGGCGTAGTATTCCAAAAGGGAGGCACCAGCTGAGTGCTTTGAATATGGTATTTTTAATGTTTATTAAAGCATTTTTAATACAAATATATTCTTATTTTTCATTGGATTTATTTTTGGTTGAATTGGTCTTGCTTGAAATTATAGAGAGAGAAAATCCAGCATTTCTAACATAGTTGCATAAATTTTAAACATTTTAGCTGGTTGGATGTCTCAAATTGAGAATAACATTTAACAAATCACAAAATTCTCATTTTTAAATAATGTGAATTGTTTACTCAAGCTGTAAAAACTATTTTTCTTGAGTACTGTATATATTTTAACAATGTGTTACTATAATCTTAATTTTTATTTATTATTAAACGCTGACCCTCTGCAGTCTTTTAATTGTTGCATTATCCAAACACAGTAAACCTCGCATATAACTTACCAGTAGGGACCAGCGTTTTACGAGTATATCGTACTTTGTCCGTTACACATAAACCGTACTTTGTCCGGTATAATGTATACCATACACTGTTCGATATACACATAAATATGACACTATCACATGTACAACTGCATGCCTACATCATATTCCATCTTGGTTATTATGTATTCAAATCATTCATTGTTACATGTAAAAGGGATATAATTAACTGGGTTGTTGTACTCCCTACGCATGCGCAGTCACCTCACGCGTCAGACATTATACATATAAATCGTACTTTGTCCGGTATATGTATACCGTATACTGTTCGATATACACGTAAATGTGACACTGTCAGATGTACAACTGCATGCCTACATCATGTTCCATCTTGGTTATTATGTATTCAAATCATTCATTGTTACATGTATAAGCAAGGGGTGTAGTTAACTGGGTTGTTATACTCCCTATGGGCGTGCACGGTCACCTCACACGTCAGACATCTAGTGCGACCGTCTGCTATGCTGCATGCCGAATTATGGTACATGTACATAGTATACACCCCCAATAGCCGATGTTTATTTTTGTGCTGGGGGGTCGTTAAACAACCAATCAATCAGTACATAGTATTTTAAATTCGTGAGCGTACCAGTCCCGCCATGCGACTGAAAGAACGAGTCGGGACAAAGTTCAGTGATGTTAAATAATGCTTTATTTTGATTTTTATGTAAAATACAGTACTTTACAATACTTATGTTTTTTCCACATTCTCGTCAAGTTTCCTTACTTTTCACGAAGGTACACGTCGGCCAGGAGTACATTATAGATGAAAGGATTTTAAAGGAAATGCATTACACTGGGACCGGTGATTTGGGTATGATATACGCAAATGTCCGAAATACAGAGACCGTTTTATGCGACGTTTTTAATTGGAATTATCGTTAGACGGGACCGGGACTTCAGTTTCAGTACGGTATAAGCGATTGTTCAGTTAATCCGAGGACGTTATATGTGAGGTTTACTGTATATACGGTTTAAGTAAAATATGACTAACATAGCAACAGCTATTTTTAAATGCCTTTATGTTGTGTATACATTAAAAATAACATTTTCCTTTTCAAATGTTTATTTGTCAACAAAAACAGTTAAAACAATTCTAAAACAAAACAAATATAATTATATACTGTAAACTGCAATACTGTCTTTTTCTAAGACAACCTTTTTTGTCAAGAACGTCAAACCTTCGATTAACATTTTATGTACTGTTGTTAAAGAGATACAAAAATGTATAATGGAAGGTAAATATTTTGTACAGCAGGCTATACCATAGTATAGCTCACCTTGAAGAAATTTAATTTTACCCAATTGTTTTGGATATGTGCAATATTTTAATAAAAATTATTAAAAGAAGGATTATTCTGAAAATTGTATTAGCTAAATACTAAAGTTTATAAAAATAGCAGTTGGGTAATTTGGGTATGGGCAAGTTGAACCCTAACCTAATCATTCAAAAAAGTAAAGTTTGTTTTATTTAACGACGTCTCTGGAGCACATTGATTTTTATCTTATCCTCGGCTATGTGACGTCAATCATATGGTTATTCTGACATATTTTTAGAGGAAACCCGCTGCTGTCACATATGCTACCCTTTCTGATAAGCAGCAAGGTGTCTTTTATATGCATCACATACCATGCCTTTTGATGAACCAGCTGTGGCCACTGATTGGAACGGAAATGAGCCTAAACTGCAAATGGGTCCACTGAGAAGAATCGATCTGCCAACCGACAGCTTCACAGGCAGACTCGCTATGGTTTGAGCTACATCCTGTTCCTCTCTAATCATTCACTTTATGTGACAAACATTTTTTTTGTAGCATTTGACATTCGCTTAGCTGGTCTCTGTTCAGTAAAACCAACAGCTTTTCTCACAATTTTACTGGTCCAAAACCTATGACATTAAGTTAAAAATGTTTAACCAGCTGGTACTGTTGAAAATGATGTTACTGAACTCACATCAAATACCTGTTTAGACAAATACATTCTAAATATAAATATTTATAGATTAATATTAGCAGTGATGGAATATTTGTTGTCCAGATTTTTTAATCCTGGTGTAATCACATACATGTGTAATAACAAATAACATGCTACATTGTTACATATATATACCAGACGGTTCTATTTTCCCATTCCTTCTACGTCTATGCATACATACCCTATTTGAAAAACGCTGTATGTCACAGACTCACTTTTTTAAATTCCTATGTCTGCCCCTGATTCAGAGATTGTCATAAGACTAATTTAACATTTGTATAAAAGCCAAATGAACATAAGTTCATTGTACTGGTCAGTAAATACAGTAACCTTAAAATCTCATTTGATTGCACTGTATAACCAAAATTAATAATGAAACTATATATAGTTTCACAATTTGTCCCATTTGCTTATTTTTGGAACCTTACGTTTAAGAGAACAGCCCATATACAGTTTCAGCCAGAATACAATATCATTATTTATTTTTAGTGGTTGCGTATTTTAAATAATAATTCCTCTAAACTTGTTAACAGTAATATGAAAATAATCAGAAATTTAAGATTCAATTTTAACGTTGAATATACAGTACTGTAATAATAAATCCAAAATGGAGAATTCAAATGACTATACAAAATTAAGAAAATGTATTAAATAATAATAATAATACTATTAACAGAAACTAGGATTAAAACTAATTTAGAAAGAATACCACCAGATAATGGTTCACTAAAATTTCATAATAAAAATATTTTGATGGGAGTTTCTGGATCTAGATAAAAACATAAAGATAAATTTCAAAACCCTCTATACTAATTTTTCACATAAAGCCATAATTTCCAGGAGATGAATTTATTTTAAATACAGCTTTGAATATTAAATATAGACAACACGTTTTTATAATATAACATTGAAAGTTTATGAACAATAAAAAATGTCATTTATCACCAGGTTAATATTTTGTAAAGCCACAATTCGCATTGTTTGAACTCACTGGAATTTGTATGATTTATTATGACATGTTATTCATTAATTGACAGTACAATGCCCCATTGATGACTAATTTTATTAAACCAGTTTACTTGTTTCAAAGTTGGAATACTTAATGGCATTGTAAAATTCAGCACTTTAAGTTAAATCTGATCTGAGAAGCCAATAATGAATAGAAGGAACATCTTATTGTTTCATCCTATTAAATATAAAATTCTATTAAAAGAACACCCATCAAGCTGTGTCATCTGTGTTGTTAAAGAAATAAGTTTTCAGAATCTGTCTTTGTCTCTTCAAACATTTTTAGAAAATTGTGCATTTTCTCTTCCTTGTTACTAGCAACAAGTCTGAAAGAAAAAAATAATATGCCATAACCTTAAAGTGCAATGTCAATAGATAGACAGAAATTAATATTTATATAATTGTTGTTTGTACTAATTTTTGTGCTTATAATTTATATTCAATTAAGATTTAGTCGTGCTGTCCTGGGCACACAACTTTGTTTTCTGTCCAGGACAGAAATTAGTGTTACTAGGAGAGATGAAACCAACTGCCACCACTCTAATGTGGCTATTCTTCAGGGCTGAGAATGGCAAATGAGAAAAACAGCTGAATTTTTTTTAAATGTAAACAGAGAGGTACATTTCATGGAAAACCAACAAGGATGCATATTTCCTTTCATTTTGGGATGTTTTTAAGATCACAAGTCCAAAACATTAATTTTTTGCGAGGGAGTGAAGCTGCCAATCCGGGGATGGTTTGGGAGGAACTTTTTCTGAAATACAGAGGGAAATGGTGCATTCTGGTGAACTTTGAGGGTCTTTTTCCTCCAACAAATTCCACTTAAATTAGATTTTGCCTGTCTTTATCAATTTATTTTATATCATCCATATCCCTGTCACTAAATTCCATTAAAACAAATTGTCTCTAACACGAATTTTATGAGCTATGGTCATGTTGCGGTGACAAGCTTATGGGCGCAGCCATGTTGGATTTCCATGTGACTGTTTTCGACCAATAAGAGCTCAGAGATCCTCTGTGCTTCACAATTTTCCGTAAAACGTCTGATATGGCCGAAATGATCTGCACGAAACTGAAGTAAAGTGTGATCGTTCATAGAATACCGAGTAACGACCGTGCCCTTTTTTTTCATGGGAGCTGATTTCAAACTATATTTTATTTTCTGGAAAATATTTCTGCCTGAGATTGGGCTTTTTTCATTGCTTAGAAGAGAAAGAGCCAAAAAACATGGACCTCGCCACCCTCAAAATTATCTCATCGGATTTAGGCGATTCACAAGATCGATCCTGGGGAGATAAAATCTGCGGACAATTCTCATCCCCGATTCTTACTGATAAGCAGCCAGAGGTCTTTTATATGTGCTAATCCACTGACAGAATAGCTCAAACCATGGCCTTTGATAAACCAGCTTATGACCACATAAGTGGTGTACACCTACCCACTGAGCCTTGCAGAATATTCACTCTATTGCAGAATATTCACTGAGATTAAAATTCATGTCTCAAACAACAGTCATATGACACATAATAGCTGCTGATTAACCAGTAAACTAGAGTGTCATTAAAAAGTTCTTTCCTTCTAAATTAGTGTTTTTAACTTGCTACTACACTTGTGTATATCTTTCCCTGGAATGACTGGTGCAAACTGATCATACTCTTCAGTCTTAGGCACGCCTTCCATTAATGCGATTTAGCGCGTGTTTCCGCACGCTGAAATGTGAGTTTTCACAAGCTGATTCCTGTAGACAATGTAACGTCATCGCACTACTTAGAAGAAAAAAACATGTCTTGCTTTACGGAATTTGGCCTGCTGTTGTATTTATACAGAAACAAAGCATGACGCATTCATATGATGCAGTACTGATGCGACAATGGACACATCAGTCTTAGGTACTGAGTGCATGAAATTTTGCAAAAATGAAAGGTACACTGGGCATTTTACCACCTTGTCAAGGAGTTGGAAATTAATTCAGAGAAACACCATGAATACTTCAGAAGTATCCCAATTCAATTTTCACAATATTTGTTTAATAATAATTAACTTACTTTGTTAAGAAAAAATATTAATTTCAGTGTTGTAACGTCAATGAGTGGAAAAGCGTGCTGAAAAATTGCTCATCCATCAACATTTTTTCAACGCACTGAATACCCGTGCAAAGAAACAAGTGTATGGAAACAGTACTATGCATATGCACTATATCGATAAACTTGCATGCGGAAACGCTCACTAAATCAATTTAATGGAAAGCGGGCCTTATATTTTAGAGAAGCAATGATTAGTTGTCAATGTCACTTCAAATTCAATTTAATGTATACTTGAACACACGGATTGAACTAATTCTATTCATTAATTTAGTTAGGCTTTACCCATGTCTTTGTCTCTAAAAATTCTAATATACCATTGCTTTGATCTTCATACAATCACCTGCGTTCTGTTGACTTGGTCATTTTTTTTTCATTTGGAGTCAAATCTCCAAACATGTCACACAGCAAGTTTTTACCTCGTTTGACCATTGTGGTAATTTTCTGAAGATGAAAATAAATAAATTCATTTTAATGTCAAACAAATGTTTTTGAATAATGAACTACTCTGAGAGCTTTAGTAATGAAAAGTGTTAAATATTTATCCATATTAAAAGATATATCCCAAAAGATAACCAGCATGATAATTAGTTTTGAAAGTTTGTAGTGCTACAATGTTTTTTCAGTCAAAAACGCTGATGTTTCTGGTTTGTATGAGACTGAACATTCTTTTTCAGTACAGACACTTCTTAAGTCACCCAAAGGATTACAAAATTCTCAAAATCTTCAAAATCCTCAGAAGTGGGGTGAAATAATTTATTAGCAAGTTTACAAAAAACATTTGTATTATTATGGATTAGATTTAGGAAACCATAGCATAGATCAGTCCTATGTATTTAGTAGAAGAACAGCAGTGCATAGCAAGCTTGAAAAATCACTCCAGGTGAGAAATTTCAAATGAGAGTAGCTATTTTGCCAATTTTCATATTAAGTGAGATAAAACAAAAGGACTTGCTTCTTTCCATTTTCAGATGTCAGGCTATGCTATCATGTAATGGAGATGACTGATAGATATGTGCAACTATTTCTTGAAGAAGCTGTTTTATTTGTCTTCTGTAAAATGTTTGTTTAAAGATTGAGGTCAAATGTACAATGAAGCCAGTACAATCCACATTAAAAGTATGCCTATGAATATTAGATTCTTCAAGTAAAATTAGTATAGGTAAAATGCACACTTATCTCTGTATTACATATTAGTTAAACTTATTGACGTACCTCTGGTACTGTACCGTGTCTCGGTTTTCTTTTATTGTTTTGTGAATTGAGACTTCTTAAATTAAGACAGTTTTGTAAATTGTCGTTTTGGCTTGAAAATTCCTGTGATAAGCAAGAAATAGTATTGATATCTTTGAGTATAAAACTGATGTGATTCACATAACACTGATATACACAATTTACTTGTTTTTCATAAATATTAAACTATAAAAGCATTTTAAAGATGTATAGTTCAGATTTAGCAACCAAAAACATTTTACGTTCTTTTTCTTGTTTTGAAAAGTTCATATTCAAAACATAGAATATCAGAAATTTTATTTCATCGGAATTATTACCGTACTTGACTTCTTAGTAGAAGGAACAGCCATTTGAATGGACTTTTCAATTGATATCGGAAAAAATACATCTAATTTAGCATATTTGCACTCTACAATTCAACTATTATTGCACAGTCTCTTGTTGCAGTTCTAATTATATATGCAGTGAAATGTTTAAAATGAAAATAAAATATAATATGTGAACTTCTTTTATTGACATACCTCCAGTACTGTATCCTGTTTTCTTCTCTTTTGTGAGTTAGGACTCCTTAAATTATAATCTCTTTCTTCAAATTTTCTATGTTGTATTTTTTCATTTTGGTTTGAAGAGTTCTCCAACACACTGGAAAGCTAGGAAAATTATAAAATTTATTGTTAAATAATTAATAAAATTTTAACATAGATGCTTGAGAGTGCAAGTTTACCGTTTTTCAAAAAATATAAATTGACTGACACGAAGTTTTGTATTTAATTGTAATCATTAGTAACTATTAATAACATAAAAGAGCATCTTGTTGGCATTTACACTTAAAATACAATTGTAATTTCAAAAATACCTCTAATATTCAGTCATGTTTTGGTTTTCTTTTTTGTAAATGAGGACTCCTTAAATTAAGTTTGCTTTGTTTTGATAAACTAGAAAACTGGAAAAATTATAAATTGTGTTCATGTGATTATTAGAATATTGACACATGTAGTTAAATAATTTACCAGTTTAAAAATATGTGTATATAAAAGTAGTTAACTTAAACATAATACACGTTATTGTAATTTAGATTATAAATGTAAAGAAAATATTTAATTGAAAACAGAGTGGTGCATTATATTATATTATAATTTCTGACATACCTCTGATATTGTACTTTGTTTTGGGGTGTTTTTTCGTAAATTTAAACTCCTTAAATTAAGTTTACTTTTTTCCATCTGTCTATATAGTGAATTATCACTTTGGTTGGATGGTTCATCTGATATACTGGAAAGCTGGAATAATTATCAATTTATATATAAATTTTATGTTTCAAGTGATTAATAAAATACATTTTACGAGTTTAAAAAATATTTAAGTAAGAAAGCATAATATAAGTTATAGTACTAGAAGCATCACGAGGGTAAATGGCTTTTTATCAACTCTGTGTGCACATGTAGAGTGAATAAAAAGCCATTTACCTCCAAGAAATGTTTCTACAATGAATTTTATCTTGTCAACATGTTAAACTATAGTTAATTAATAAAAGTAATGCAAGAGAATAACTTAACAATTTATTAATGAATTTGTACTATGCGGAAAGGAAAGAAGTCACTTTACAGTGATGAAACAGTTCCATTGATAAAACAATTTTTAACTGCATATGTTTGTAACACAAAATTTCTGAAACATATGTCAATTAAAACCCAATTTTTTAAAACCAAAAATGAACGTAGTAAATAAATAATAATAAAGAACAAGGATATCCACACTTGGAACAGCCTATCAATAAATTGTTGAAAATTACACAGGGTATTAGAAAAATTGGCATCGCCCACTGGGTTATAATGGTTTTGTCCAATGACAATGGCATTAAAGAATTTCATATGGAGGAAAGATAAATATTATTGTTTATCTCTATTAAGCATGCAAATATCTCATTACCTGTAATTTGAATGTTAGCAAGACTAAATTAAAATAATGAGAGCTAGAACATTAAAAGTTATACCAGAAACACACAATATATAAAATTTATTATGTTTAGATATTAAAGAATATTTTTAATATGTAACATTTATCACTGTACATACCATAACAAACTAGTAAAATGAATGAAATGACCAGCATATCAATGTTGTTTTGGTTTTTTAACATAATATATTGATTTTAATGTTGAAGTTAATAAGTAAAAGCAATAAAAAAACATGAATGTTAAAATACCAAGTGATCCATAGTCCATTTCATTTACTGTAATACAAAACAGATAAGCATTTTGGGGATCAGGAGTGAAAACCGTAACATTACAACAAACTCTTATTAAAATATATTAAAAATTAAAGAAATGGGAGCAAAATAAAAACAAATGTTCACAAAATATCTCAATGTGACAATTTAACAAGAGGCCTTTCCTTCACCTCAGCCTTCTACTTTGATTACTAGGATTCATAATTAATTTTAAATTAAAATGGCTGCAATTTATATATTTATATTTAGTATATTTCAAACCTCAGATATTCCCGACAGAGTAGGGGACAGTAGTCTGGGTGAATATTCCAGTGATATCTGGTTAGGGGAGGTAATTTGTTGCATTCTTGACAGCACCTTAGCCAGTGTTGTCTTTGACTGACTCATTTGAGGACTCATAATACTGACACTGGATTGGCTGTCCAAATCATCTTCCCATTCAATTGAGTTTACTGGGGATAAAGGTTTTGACAATTGAAATGTATCAAAATAAGCTGATGGAAAAGTGGCATCATCTTTTATCATTCTTGTGCAATCTTTTAGTTTCGTATTATCTATAGCACAATTGAGCTTTGGTACAATATGTGCTGAATGTTCTGTGTTTTTGTTTTTATCTTTGTGTTTTTTTAATTGAATTGATTTGCCATTTGGGTAGAGAAAATGTGAATCTTGTTTTTGATGTGAATCGCTAGATGTTTTCAGATGTGCATCAGTAGATTCTCTCTGTCTGGAATGTGTATTAAGTTGTGCATCACTAGATGGTTTTCTCTGTTTCTGATGTACATAATTTTCTGTATCACTACATGGTTTTCTCTTTCTTCTAGGTTTACCACTAGATATTGTCTGTCTCTGTTGTGCATCACTAGATGTTTTTCTTTGTTTCGGAAGTGTATAATGTTCTGTGTCACTATTACATGATTTTCTTTTTCTTCGAGGTGCATCACTAGATATTGTTGTCTGTCTCTGTTGTGCATCACTACTACCACTAGATGTTTTGCTCAATCTCTTTTGTGAAACACTAGTTCTCTGCGACTGAAGTTCACCATTTGGTAATAAGCTCTGTCTCTGTAGTGCACCATTCATTGTTGTTCTGTGTGCTTTAGTAGATGTTGTTCTCTGTCTTTTTGGTACATCACTAAATGTGCTCTGTTTCTGTTGTTGTGTATCACTAGATTTTGTGCTCAATTTCTTTTGTGCATATCTAGATAATGTTCTTTGTTGCTGCTGAGTGTAAGTTTTAGTTTGTTTTGGAAACACGTCATCAACAAGAGTGATTTTGTTTTTCTGCGACACAGATTCAAAAGTATTATCTTTAACAAATATGTCTTTCCCATCTCTATCCTTTATAAATGTCCGACTGTCAGCAAATGTCTTTGTAATAATGGGACCATAAAGCAACCCTTCTTTGTTGGTGTAATAGTCTTGATGGTCATCAGAGTTGGTAGGTGACATTTCTGCTGGCATGTGCTCATTGTTGCCATATAGGATGGGACCAACAAGCAAGCCCTTTCTGTTCTGATAGAAACCAAGGCTGTCTGTTGAATGATCATCTGTTAAAGAATCACTCTTTTGGGAATTATTATCTTGAATGTTTTTGTGCCTTGGACGAAGCCTTTGTTTTACTATAGGAGTGTCAGTTCTTGATTGGTGCTTGTGTTTCGATATTAAGATAGAGGTGTCCTTTTGTGGTCTCACCTGTTTAGATGATAATTTATTACAAGTTTCTTTATCATTTTCATATTCAGAAAATTGTGATTTGTGTTTGTTAAGGGACTTTTTTTTCTTTACATTTTCTGGAGAAATAAGTGTCTTTTTTGAAGTACTACCCCCAAATTCAGATTTAATTTGTTGAGCTTGTTTATTTTGTTGATAGTCACAGTCTTCAACTTTTGATGATTGTCTGACAAAATTCGAAGTTTTCTTATTCTTGAGAGTACTTTTGGTATAACTCTTGCATTGACTTTTTGGCTTGAAATTCATTGGCTTTTCATCTTCAATATAAAATTCAACTTTTTCTATTTCTTCAAAGTCAAAAACATCTTTATCTCTGATCAGTGTTTTTTTCTGTTTGTTCATAAATTGTCCATTTTGACCACCATTCTTTAATCTCTTACTTTCAGTAGGTTTATTATTTGTTTTTCTACTCCTTGGTGAAAAGCTTACCCTTGAATTTTGTTTTGATTTGATTTTCCCTTTACTTGAGTTCCTGAAAATAAAATTAAAAGTAAACACATCAGAAAAATTGCATATACCCCATCCCCACCTCAAACAAATGGATCTTTACTGATATCAGTATCCTAAAATTGACATTTTCCATCTATACAGAAATCTTTAACTAATTAAACTGATGATCTAACCAAATACAGAGGTTTTAAAATTCAGTTTGACCTATGTTGGATTAGTTTATTAAAAAGCATTTGTCCACCATTTTAGTAAATGATTGATACCAGCCAATCAAAATTAAATATCTGTACATATAAATGGAAAATATAATAAAAATAAAAGGTTCCCAAACTTTAATTTTATCAATTTCCAATTGTAAGTAATTAAAACATTTTTTACCCTCCTAAATAATAATAATGAGATCATTTATTATAATATGTCATTTTAAATTGTCTTAAAGGCACCAGCTGATGTCATTTCAAAGTCACATATCTTTTGCTGTTTCGTGTATATTTAGAGACATTACAAAATACCACCAGAAAGATATTCTAAACAAACAATTATATGTAGAAGAAAAATGTAAATTTTGTTAAACAGCTGAATATTATTTATTGTTATAAACATTGTCAATACATTATAAACAGGGATTTACCAGACTTTCAAAACCTGCATAAAGGACAATAAAATGTCATCTGGACCCCCAAAATCAAAGACACTGCATCCCATGGGAATCTTATAAAAATATCAAAACTGTTTTGGTTATATAATCAACTCAGTCATGAATAAACAATAGGGGGTGTACTGAGACATTTTAGTGCCATATTGTTTTTTTTCATTTATTCAATATAAAACAAATAAAAATTATGACAATAAATATTTTTCCTAAATGCAAAACCTGTTTTCTGCAACACTTGACTAAATTGTGGACCCTTAGGTTTTAGGTTGGGATCATCAGAAAAGAAACAGATGAGTCCCAAGGACCCCTCTTCTGTAAAAGCTAGGTAAATCCTTGTATAAAGTGACAAAGTATCACAACTGACGACGCCACATTTGTAATTAAGAGTAAATGTACATATTAAAGCAAAATTCAAGCTTAAGATTTGTTTGATGGATCAATGAACTTAGGAGTCTTACTCATTATTCTTTAATATTCCTGTAGCTTTGCTAATGGTCTCTTCAATAATTTGTGGAATTCCATAATTCAGGGCATATTGTGTTCCATCATATTTCTTGCTGTTGGACAAGTCTTTTCTGTCATGAACTCTTTGCTTAGTATCATTTAGCCAGTCCTGCACTTTTTCTTGACTGGAAACCACAGATGATGGAGAACCTGACATCAAAGATGATGCTTCAAAATCAGTCACACATACATTTTTCTTTTGCATAGATGAATATTCAGGCTTTGAGTAAGATAATTTTATTAAATGTTTTCTCAGTGGTGTGGTACATAACACAGCCTTAGTGTAATTTAGCTTCTGACCATTTTCCAAGTGTTTCCATTTCTCTTTGATTCTAAGATTAATTTGCTCCTGTGTTAAGAATGGGTAGAGTGATCCAAGTCGTGCTTTCTGCTCCTGAAAATACAGTTGATAGCATACCACTCTTTCATGTCGGAATGGTGTTGAGGTTGATTGAATGTTCAGTGAACTTAGAGATTTTGATCGTTTCCTTGTCATCTTGATTTCAACTTCTCACATTGGAATCTATATAAACATAAATTCATTTACTTTAAATTATTTATACATGTGTGCATATTTTATACATTTTAGTACTCTTCAATTGCTATTGTTTTTAAAATGGCTCCTTTATTAATTTTTTTACAACAAAATTGTGAATATTACCCTATTTCTTTCATCACTGAAGAATAACTAAAGCTAATTAGATCTATGATGTCACAAACAAGCAAATCTGTGTCAGAGTTAAGTTATGTAAATGAAGATGTAAACATCTAGTTCATTTTTTAATAAGTTGATGTCGTCTGAACACTGTCAGATACAGATGTAAAACATATTTAAATATCATGCTGCAAGACTTGCTGAACTAGTTTTGATCAAGTTAAGGAGACGTCATCTTTATCACTTGTTACTACTGACATCAAATAAGTAGGTGAGCGAAGGGCAGCAGCATTTCTTCATACTTCGAAAACTCTCACTTTATTTTGTCACCGAGCCAGAAAATATTTTTATTCAGTAAAAAAATTGTTTTAGTGATTTGTTTTATTAGTTTTCCCCTAAAAAGTGGATGGGGTGGGGGGTGGAAGTACAATCCCTAAATCACCGAAATCAATAAACAATAAAAAACAATAGATTACAAACAACAAACATATATGTATCCTGGTGGATGGGCGAATTGACTCCATGGTGGGGGGTCGAAACGACTCAATACAAGGGGCAAAACAACCCAGTAATAGGGGCAAAATGACCCTCATTTAGGGCCCATTTTCCAGATGCCAGGTGGAACTCTGTTAACCATGTGATCTTGGTGCAAATATACCAAAGAAAACAGAGATTCTATAATGGCATCAATCCTGGGGCCATGGCCATGGGGGACACATTTTGGACAGGGGAATGCTCCATCCCCCCACTTTTTGGACAGGGATATGTTCCGTCCCCACCCTAGTCCAAAATGGATGGGCTGCATATTGATTATCCATTATTGGTTATTTGTTGGCAT